>BQNB010009847.1:0-77092 GCA_026074375.1 Tanacetum coccineum
GTCCTTAGTTAAGTTTCTTTGTTAGTTTAATAATTTTAATTAATTAAATAGGTTTAGTTTTTAATTAGTTTAATTAAAGTTTAATAAAAAGGAAAAAATTAGGGCTTTTATTTTTTATAAATTTCTGCACTTTTTCTTTTTCTAGTATAATTTTTATAAAATTTTTAGGCTTATATTTTTAATAGTTTTAATATATTTTTTTAAGCTTTTAATTAGATTTAATATTAGAAAATTCATATCTTAAAATATAAAAAGTCAAAAATAGTGATTCCTTTTTCTAAAATTTTATTTTTCTTTATTTTATCTAGGAAAAATATAATTTTAATTATTTGCTATTTTTTTTATTTTTGAATTTAATTAAATTTAATTAGTTTTTAATTCATTTAAAAATTCAAAAAAAATAATTTAAAAAAAAATCTTTTTCTTAAAATTTTCTTTTGTCCTATCTTAGATTTAGAAACTTAGTTTACTTTTTTAGAAGTTAAATTTAGTTTACTTGCTTATTGGTCGCGTTTTATTTGTTTCTCGTTAATTGTTAAGTGCTTTAATTGATTTTAATTGCTTGTTTTTAATTAGTAGTTATAGAAAACCCAATCAATCTTCGAACCCATTCAAATCAGTATCCAATATCAAGTGAGGTTTCAATTTCTAAAATCATTGGGAAAACGACCCGGGAAATCATACTTCCCGGTAAACATACATATATTATATATTATATATATATTTTAAAGAGTGAATTTTCCTTAGGGAATTTTCTTAATTGCTCTTGTGATATTATATATTAGTATATTTTATATCGTATCAAAATTTTTCCACGACTCTGCATTTTCATCTAACAACATAAGCTTATTTTAGTCATCTCACTCTATGATCTGGTGGAAACCATAATCATAATCAGTGGAGTCGATAAAGAAGTTGTACTATCATAAATAACTATCAAATTTGAACGTATAATAAGCGCATACAACGGGTACAATTTGTTTAGTTCAAATACACTATGGATGATACCTGTAATATGCCGAAGAAAACCTTTAACCGTTATGTATTTGTGCGGGGTGATGATCAATTCAATTGTGTATGGGTTTTTTATTTGTGCGGGGTTATGATCAATTCAATTGTGTTTGGTTATTTAATTAACTGAATTGGGGATTTAAGAATAAGGTTTTTTATTTTGTTTGAATGGATCTGGGGTAAATTTTTTTGCGCGGTTACTTTTTGGGTGGGTTTTGTTTACATTTAATGCTGAAATGGGATAATTGACATCAACCATTGATTATTTTGATTATCCATGTGTCATTGTTTCATAATTTTGAGCCAAGATTAGGTTTTCAAAACCTTATCTTATATAGGTTACAGATTTGAGCATGCAAATATGAAATGTCTATAACGTGTTAGAAATGCCCGCGCGTTGCGGCGAGAGCTAAAATATTAAACTCGTTTCAGTGGTCTTGTATCAGTTTCATAGAGTATATCACTGAATTATAATCTATACTATCTATACTACATTATAAAGCTTTTGGGACACTTCCATATTTAGAAAGTCTGAAAATTTAGACTTTTCCTTTCTTTTTATGGAGATATCCTTTTTTTTTAACAAGAAACACATCCATCTCATTTTATGTAAAAACCTCTTGCAACAACTTTTTGTTACGTGCAATCTCATTTAAGGGAAACACATCTTAAAGTGACATGTGTCAAATCTCAATTAAAAAATCACCTTTATTTTTAAATTGATATATCTTTGTATTTTTTTATTTTTTTTATGATTTAGTTTCATCATATTTTCTAAAATTTTGTGCTCTTTAATTCAACATCCATTTTGATATATTTTTATTAATTTTTAGTCTTTTTTATTTTTAATGCTTCAGAAATCGTTGTTTTACGTAGGTAACATGCTAGTTACCCTTTAAAGTTTAAACTCAAAAGTTATAAAGTTGAAAAATCCTAAACAGACAGATTAGGTATTTTAGGACGGATAGCACGCACATTTTTGCATTGCAATAAGGATCTTGGTCTAACATACAACGTGATCATCCATATGGCTCAATCTACCAACCTTATCTTCCATAACTTCCTGATGTTCTAATTCTGAGGTATACATGTCTTTGTCTTAACATTATGTAGATTTGATTACCCTCGGAAATCACCTTCGTTGGGCAAAGCCGCCCCCCCCCCCCCCCCCCCCCGGGGTAACGGTAACATAGATGCCTTTAAGTCGCCCATATGACATATTTGTGTAAAGAAACTTTCTATTCAAAGAATTTCAAGTTTGTGCAACAGTACAACTGATCTATAGTTGAAATGTATACCACAAAAAATTATAAACATGAAGCTCTGAATTTATTTTTGCATCTAAGTGAATGTCCAAAACTCACTTTTAAGTTCAAAGTCAAGTACGCTTCAAGGTCCTAAAGTCAGCACTTGGTTTCACCTACACACTAAAACTTCTCAGTGTCGACATGTGTTTTCAATCATGTCATGAGATATTCAATCTGTTACAAACAATCCTCTCTTATAATCTGTTACAAACTCTTGTTGTACATATACGTCATTTCTCCTTATTGTATTAAACTCTACTTGTATCTATAATCATGAATTATAGTTTGTGTGCAAAATTTGTGTATTAAAATATTAGTAACAGATAGTGGTTTTATATTCAGGGGAAATCTACATCAACTGTAAGTCAAAGTGTTAGTCTCTTCGACATGTCTGCTGTTAGAGAGAAATCTGCCTAGTCTCCTAGGAGGATGTCTATTCCCAGCAAGCCACCCCTCAGCCCTGCTCTAAATCAGTTGGCTACATTACGCTGATATCAGAGGCTAGAGTAAATAGGGTTTGTATTGTTAAGGCTAAAACTGACATAGTAGGCTCATAATTGGTTTTTGACATGTGAATAATCACATAATGAGACGTGGAATGTGCCATTTAACAAACACTCTCACACTGTCGATATATAGGACGTTGGGAGCATTAGTTTTGAAATTAAATTGAGTTTCTTTTAGCTTAAAAAATCCAATGCAAGTCTTTTTTGTAAGATGGATAAACTAATAAAGTGAATAGTTTAGGCTTTGTAGCATTAACAGTCCCTAAAAAACTTTATTCTATTAACCGATGACTGACTCCATGCTCTGGCATGAGCTCGGTCGCAGCAGCCACAAATTCTTTGCCAAATTTCTTGGCAAAATCCATTTGAACTTGATATAGCTCAGGAAGGTCCGCGCATGTTGGTGCAACAGAACAAAGACTCGAAAACGTGTGGGTCTTTGGCCTTTATACCCATGATCTATTCAAATATATTCAAGAAATTATCGATAGTGGTCAATAGAATTAAAGGAGTAGTAGCTGATGTGGGATGAGGGTGTTTGTGTGATTGTGGGTGTAAGGTCTAATCAAAAGATGATGAGATTTTACCTCATAATACTGTGCAGACATAACGAGCCTTCCAATATTATGAACACATGCTTACCATCTTTTTCTTTTATATATTCACGGCTTCGCTTTGACATTTGTGAGTTAGCTTCAACGATAAGTGTACACTGACCAACTTCAGGGACACTTCTGTCTTTCAATTTTACGTACTTTCACCCATGCATACAAAAAAAACATTCACGTCAAACGAAAAAAAAACACATAAATATAACTAAGAAGAAAAAAGATTGAATTACACCCTATTTGTGTTCACTGGGACTGTTGTTCCACTTGTTCTGGAATATGCAGTCATTTAATAGTCCCATGACCCATATACATATTAAAAAGCAGGGCAGTATGCTTCTAAAACCCATCCGTGTGAATTATTTCAAGCAACTCTTACGAATATTTAGCAGGATTATTTAGAACACAGATCATTGGTTTTGCGGTTTCCCATTAAAAAGGGATAATATCATAATGTAGCACAAAGGCATCACCCCGCAAGTCGTGGAAGAACATTTACTATAAACATAATAATCCATAACAATAATTTAATGATAATAGATCAAGATTGTGAAGTTACCTCCTAGTGTTTCAGGAACCAAAATCATTTTTAATCTGCTACATTAGGCCTAATGTTGGTAAATTACCTCCTCTTAGTTGCATGGATTTCCAGAAAAAATCATGATTCAATACCTGAAAAGTACATATTATGAAATAATGATTCGAATAAATTCATCTAATTGGCTCAAAATAACAAAGCAACCGATAAGAATCAAAACCTAAGCTGCAACATTATGTTCAAAGTTTCCACATATCTGCGGTGATGCTCTACCCAGTGCACCTTGAGAGACCCCTTGCTCATGTATGGCTCTAAGGAATCCTAGAAATAGCAATTAACACATTCAAAAAACTATGTTATAATTTTGTGCTTTTTGGCACATGGATTTATGAAGTAAACACATGATATTACCCCATTCTTTCCAACCTTTTTGATACTTCTAAACAACGCTTTTTTAGTGTACGTATCAATCGATAAACCTTAAGCCCACAAAAATAAGCTTAAACAGATGCCCCTAAGAAGTTTTATGTTGCCGCTAAAGGAAATATTATATGTCATGATTTATAAGTTGGGACCAAAATAAATTTATTGCATGTGGACTGAAAGCAAAGAGATGTTTGTTCCATCTCAATTTGATTGGTCACACTTTCCATTCTTTTTGTTATTTTGTGACAAAATTTTCCATGTTTTTTTTTTCTTTCTCTATCGTAGGTGCTCACAAAGAATCTTAGACAGATGCCCCTAAGTGGCTCTCCAAGATTAAATTAAAGAAGATTAAGGCCCACTCTTGGTAACGACCTGACTTGTATAACCATACCTTCCGTTGTAAGTGTATCATTGATGGCGTATCATTCGCTATATAAGCTTCGGAAGATCCTAGTCATTGGCACACCACCACCGCCGCTTGCATCAAAACACGTTTTTTACTCATTCATCGCCGGAAAAAAACTGTAACATTAATTCATCAAACATATTAAGAAAATTAAAAAAACCCACATGAAATCACAGTTTGAAATCATAAAGTTTTCCCTTATAATCAAAAGAGAAATTGAATATTATAAAAGAAAAAATACCTACCTGATAAGTTTTATGATCTTTATTTATGGTAGGAGGTGAGGCGCTGAGGAAGAAGCGGTATAAGAAGCGATGGAACTTGATGAATCAAGAACTATTAAGAATGAGTTATCATAGAAACAATTATATAGAAGGAAAAGGGCCACTAAAAGGGCGGAGTAGACAGGGCCTGAATAAGCTCAACAGAATACCTTAAGCCTGTAACATGAGGATAATATAGAGGATAATTTGTCCAATTACAATAAAAAGTGATATTTTCTCTAAAAATAAAAGCATGTTTGGCAAAATAGAGCTTGTACCGTCAACTATTCAATAGTTAAACTTATGAGATTCCACTTCAATTGGTGAATTAGAGTATGTTGTTCAAAAGTCTTATTTTGTAAAGATAAGTAAGTGACAAAGTCATAAAAGCTCATGATCTAGTTAATTTATTTGCTAAAGCTTTAAGATACTATTATGATTTATGATAGTCACTGAATCTCTTCCCTAACTCAGGTTCACGAAATCCGTTTGTGCTTGTTTTCCTACCTTTTGAGGTTTAACTTACCAAAAGTCACACAAAGCTGATTTGGACTCAACTGAACTTTGATTACAACAAATTTGTATTTTTCACTTGCTTTAGGTAATTTTAGTTCTCCATAATATGTGCAAGTATAAAACCA
The DNA here is from genome assembly GCA_026074375.1 of Tanacetum coccineum. Taxonomy (NCBI): domain Eukaryota; kingdom Viridiplantae; phylum Streptophyta; class Magnoliopsida; order Asterales; family Asteraceae; genus Tanacetum; species Tanacetum coccineum. Next base: position 5,707 of record BQNB010009847.1, read on the forward strand.
TTGTTTTGTAGACTATATCAACTTCTAAAAATAGGAAAACAAACTAATGACACTCAAAAGTTGCGATAAAGAAACTAATCAAGTATTCGTAAAAGCTGGCATGGGCTTCCGTCATCCGTTGCACAACTATCAATATTTCTCTCAAAGTCTGAACAAAAGCCCATGCTTCAACCAAACCAGCAAATAGGCTATCCAAGCCACAACATATCTGTGTTTATTATAACAGCTTAATAAAAGACGATTAATTTATGATACATAACAGATTAATTAAATGAACATGCCAAGGATTAGTCTCAACCAACAGATGGAAAATCTAAATGCTTCCAAATTGGTGTCAGACTATACTTCTTAAACACCTTGTCCTTGTTTTCCTTCGATCATTCTTTAGCCTGTAACATCTTAATATAAAAATCTAACATTTTGAAGTAAAAAAAGTCATTTTTAATGTAGATTTTTTGGGATTCCTTTTTCCATAAGAGACTGAAATGGGAATGTTAAACTATATCTTTCACATCATCTCACATGAAAATAAAAGAAAATTCTAGAGAGAGAAAGAGGGTTTAGAGAGTGAAAGTGGAAGAAAGAAAGAATGGTTGATTACTTAGATGAGAAAATGAGAACCAACACCCTCCTAACATGCTAGGAGGGTAGTATTTATAGTACAAGGAGTATGGACTCCCTATTTGAGATGTGTAGGCTTCTTGGGCTAAACAAATAGGATTTAGCCCGACACCTAGGCCCAATTAGCTTAGATTAATTCTCGTAAACTATGTTTTCCTATACAAGGCTCAAGAATATATAATGACCATCACTTTACTTAAAAACACGTTAACAATCTCCCCTCTAAGGGGTGGTCATTGTAATTGTGGCTTCACTTCTTATGACGTCTTGAATCTTGGAGCCTTGTGTTCTTGGGAATTCTTTTGAAGTTCCTTTTGCCCATAGGTTTGTGATCTTGGACAATCCTTTCGCTTTGACTCTGAATATCCTTTTAACTTTATCTTGATATCTTGGTCTTTAGCCTTGATTCATATTGACTTCTAAGATCTTTAAATATTTATGTTGAAATCTTATGCCATCTTGTGATCTTGTGTCTCTACCCACATGCTCATTATCTTGAAAGCTTGCTAACAATCTCCCTCAACATTGATCTTTTACTTGATATGCTTGCCATATTATCATTGATGTTCTTTGGGGAAGTTCTTGTACACCAGAGCTTGCGGAAGACTTTGACACATGTACTTGAGCTTTCATCATGTATTTATCTTTGTCGATTGATCATGAGCATGTGGTACTGAATCTTGACTCGTCATGGACTAGATGCTGCTACCGTCGAGAAAACCTGCATGTATAAGTTAGTGATAAAATTAGAATTTGTAATATTGTTAAACTAAGACGGTCCAAACACTAACCACAACATATATGGACAAAAAGAGTCTTTGTCTATTTGTCAAATACGTGTCAATAACCACGGTTCCCCGTTAATCAGTATAAATACTGCCTGTGATCAGGTAGAATTCAAAAGAATCTCCTTGATAGGGTTTCACAGCTGTACTAGCCTTTCTCGTTACTGATCTCTTCTTCAGCGGTCCAAAGCTGACTACACGTAAGCGTGAATCAGAAGTTATCTATCCTCTATTGAGTCATCAATTAATTCACTGGACCAAAATAGATATCCAGTTGACACAAGCTTGATTCATATAGAATCTCGCAAGTCACCTACCGAAGAGCTGTTTGATGTTGACTCTGAAAGGATTTCCATCGGCACTATAAACACTAAAGAGTATCACTCTGACGTTATGGCAAATATTACAAGGATAATGCGTAGGACTCTAGCACAAGTTGTGTTCTTGATGACGAACAACAATTGTATATTAGAATTTGTGTCCTATTGAGATTTTTGATTGATCTCGTTGGCTCTGTACTCTATAAGTGTACTTTTGTTATTTGGTGATCGAAGGCTAGAGAGGACTTCCACCTTTTCAATATCAACGATCTTAGAATGAGAAAGCCGATAGAAGTGTGTTGATCTTTGGTTCTTGCAATATAGCATATATAAAATACTAGGCAAATCCAAACTCTTCACCCTTGACCAAGGTAAAAAGTCAAGACCTACCTAGAAATAAAATATATAAGAGAATCAATGATAAAAAGATTCCGGAAGTATGATTCCCGGGTCGTATGTCCCAACGAGACTGCAATTGAAAGTTGATCTTGGTTTGATTGAGATTGAGTGAGAATGATATTGATTGATTATAAGTCCTGACAACTACGGGAAGCAAAATTAGGTATAAGGAAACCCTAAATTACAATCTAATAGAACAAAACCTAAAACGGGCATGGAGAATGAGGGGAAAAACCTAAATTATGCAAAATTTTAACCCTATCAGCAGGAATGCTGCACTACCAGCAGAAACGATGCACTACCAGCAGAAACGACATAACTATCAGCAGAAACGAGGCTCTAAAACGGCTAATTTTAAAAAATCGTTTTTAGCCAAAACTCAAAACACGAAAGTTGTCTGGGACATGTTTTTAAGCAACTTTAATAAAGGCACCTTATAAAAATAAGCACTCAATAAGCCCCAAAAAGCCAAATAAGCTGCTGATTGCAGAAAGTTAAGGTTTGGACTTACTTTTAGTAAATAAGCTGTAAAAAGCTCAAAATTAAACCAAAATGAAAAAGGAAAAAAGGATGTTTTGGACAAGCTTATATGTTGCTTAATCTGATTCCAAAACGCTTTTTCACCAAAAAACAACTTAACTCAACTCAATTTGCATCAAAAATATAGTAACTATAACTTTTTCTAAAATATGCAAAATGAAAATAAGCTAAATCCTAATAAAGCCAAACTGAGAGTGTGCTTTTGGAATAAGCTCACTAATGAGTCCTTATGAAGCCACCTCTTCACCTTTTTTAAATAGCCATTGGAATAAGCACAATAAGCACAAATGACTAAATACTATTGTTCATGATTTTACTTGAAAAAATACGCACTTTTGAGCTTAAAAAATGCGCAAGCAATTGGATTCTTATGATGAAATAAGCTAAAAACAGATTGAGATTTAGTCAATAACAATATTAAGACTCAAAGATTTTTGTTTTTTAAACACTAAATAAGCCAGAATGAGCTTATAAAAAAGCTTCTTATCCCTTTTTTTAACTCTCATGCGAGATTTAACTTAATTTAAACACATTGCACATTACAAACAACACTTACCCAATGCATATAAACACTAAAATTAATATGCAAAACTAAAAGCTTAATATCTACTGGAAGCTAGACTTAAAACTAGAAGCACTTCTAACTTAAGCAAAATTCAACAGTTCACAAATGAGCTAATATAAAACTTGGAAATTGAATTAACAAATAAACACATGATTAAACGCTTATAAGACCTAAATATAGCTAAATAAAATTTATCCATAAATGACCACAACCCATCAAGAGCCAAAATGACCATTTTCCAGCTTGACAAACACCCCTTTCAGATTATGAATCCATTTTTAACTATTTTACAGAGATTTAGGCAAGTTTTAAGCAAAATGATTATATGAAAATCTTAAGCATAAATGAACCATTTTCAATAGAGATTAAGCAATAGATAAGCTGATATAGCAAAAGGCAATTTTAGCTATAAAATGAACATATAAAAGAACAAGTATAAGTAAATGATACAACAGCTTTAAACCAATGAAAATTTAAGAGATATTAACATATTACGCAAGATAAGACAGAAAATAAGCAATAATAAGCACTGCTAACAGTAACATAAAGAAAAGTGCAGAATTAATTAAAAGGAGACCTTACAATGAACTCTAGCTAAAACAAGCGGAACCCAAAGGGCAGCTATAAGGCTCCCTAGCTTATTAATAAGCTAGGGTATGGTCCTTTGGTTCTTTCCATTACACCCAATTCCAAAATGCTTTCCCAAATTCAAATGCCAAGGTAATTCGGTGATTAAAACTGGGTTTGCAGAATTTAAACTTAGTTCCACTTATTTCGCTAAAATAAGATGTCTTAGAGACTATCAGAGTTATGAGTAGCATTTAAAACAAACTTAAGGGAATGTAAACTTGGAACACGAATGCAAACAAATCTGAAATTTCTATTAAACTTGGAGCTTTACAAATTGCTCGAAAGGAAAAAGTTTTTTCTAATATTATTAAAAAACTAAAAAATTTACACACTCCTTACATGGCTCACTCGCCCATATTTATACAAGAAAACAGGTAACAACAAGCTGGAAGTTTCTGTTTGACTTTCATTGACTTTTCTTTGTTGAGCTTGATTGTATTTTGTTTGCTGAGTAATAAAGCTCCTTGTGGCTAGCTTTGTGGAGTATAATCTCACAATATATCTTGGCCCTAATTTCTTGTAATTCTCTCTCAACCCTTGGATCGAAAATGCCTTGGTTTGCCAACTTCGCATTGTGGCCATGTGGGGTGAGTGGGGAAGGTTTTGTCAAGTGGTTGATGGCGTGGTTGCAGGGTCGAAGTTATGCGGTGCAAATACAGGGTGTTGGCTGAATTTGGTATTGGCGGGAAAAAGTTTTATACAAGTTGGGTTGTGCAGGAGGGAGGTGAAGATGATTAAGGGGTATGTTTGGTTTGGATACAAGAAAAGCCCCTCCAGCTCTTTCTTCTTATCATTCACTTTTTCCTCTTTCTTTTCTTTTTATAAATGAAGTTTCCCTGGTTGGCATAATCAGCCCCTGTCTTTGTTTCCTTAATAATATAACTTAGGGGTTTGGCATTTTTGACCCCTCAAGTTATATTTTTCTTTGCTTTTTCTTCTCGGAGTTGACTTGACTTTGATTGGGTTTCGTCTTCACACACTTTTCCATCCCGTGTCCGGTTTTGTCACTTTTTGCTTGGTTTTATGTCTTTTTGTGAGATAATTCCGTTCCTGCACAACACAATTAGCAAAAAAACAAGCATATATTTGCATTTTTGAGTCCGTTTTTGGTTATTTTAGTCGTTTTTAAGTAAACGGTATGTGTATTAAGCACATACCAAATTCCCCCAACTAAGATGTTCGTGTCCCACGCAATGCTATGAAGTATGCCCTCGAGAAACCAAAATTCTTAAATCCCCTCGACTAATAACTTGGAAAAGTAGCCAAGCGTTTATCAAAGGTAATAAAAGAATCAATAGCCTCGGACAAGTTCCCGGTTTCACCACTTTTTATATTTACACAATAACTACTCTAATAATTTCTTTATACATTTTGACATTCCTTTATTTATCAACCAATGGGATCCTAGACTGAGAAACGTTCGTAGAATAATCCAGGCGTCTGACGGATAATTTCATCGGTCCCCAATTTTTTCACAGTCCCCCCAAGCTAAGCAATTACACAAGGATCAAGTGTCATATAAGTTTAGATGTTAACCCTCATACTTATGACTTGTGAACTTTTTACTCCAACATGGATATATGATTTGAATGTGTGTGCTCGTTTCAACCATAGATCAACTTATTTTCATAGTCATAATTCAAGATGAATCACGACTCAAAGCAACAACTTATTAGGTACTTGTAACTTGATTTTAAACCATAGAACTTTTTGCAACATATTTATCATTTTCATAAGTTCTTAAAGTTAGGAATGCGTTGCTTAGTTTGAACACCTACCTAGGCCTCGCTCCCTAGTAGGATATCACAACCAACGACCGGTGTTCTTAGTTTGAAAACCCACCCCGTTGCTAGCGTAGTGGGAAATCACATCAACACCTTCTTCCTAATATGGCTAAGGATCGGTGTCTTAGTTTGAACCCTCACCTAGACCTTTCTTCCAAGTGAGATATCACACACCCACAAATCCTCGGAAGTAAAGAGTCTTAGTTTGAAACCCCCACGCTCGTGGTTCGCTGAGTGGGATATACACCCTATCTTTTACTAGCTCCATATGATCAAATGTATGCTTCATTGGCATAATTACAATATTCGTGCATTTTTGCATTCATACTTCATTCATGCTTCTTTGGCATTTTATCTTTCAAAACCTTGCTTTTAAAGAATCAAGTTACAAATTTGAAGCTTTTTCTGAAAACATCGATTGACTTAGTTGAACAAGCACGTATGATTAGGTGGATTAGAAGCTTATGGGAGAAAAAGAACACAAGTTATTCATATAAGTTTTGAGACGAATCTTGCTTAACACATAAACTTATATTTAACTCTATCATTTCTTGTTCTTCACCTTTTTAAAATTCAAAGCAATAGAATTCGTGAAAGCTCGGCCTGAAGGAACTAGCTAGGGCTCAATACGCCCGATCGAGTCAAAAATTATTCTCATTCTACCCAAAGAAAAGTCAAAAACTGTGACAAAACACTTATTTTATTTTTTGAAAATTCTTTTAAATTTTTTTGGTCATTTTTGCAAAATTTTGGTGGAAAATACGGGATTACGTGGTTACATGCTGCAGGCAGCAATCAATCACAGCTACCCCCCAAACTAGTTACTAACATCGTCCTCGAGGTTATGAGGGTACTTACGTTATCCTAAGGCCATTTTACTGACGTATGCAAATGATAAAAGTTAGTCGATTAGAATTAGGTATCGGGATTCCACTAATGAAGCTGAGGATTTGAAGATCGAGTGATCGAATAGACAAAACGGAATACGAGAGCCTTCACCAATCCGGGCAACCTGGACAATAAACAAAACAAACACGGAAAACACGGGTTGATAGAAAAGACAAGCTAATCTCACCACAAAAACAACACTGGTATTCATCCAATTACCACTACCGGATAAGCATGGGTTGCCTACCCACTAAGCGCTTGTTTTAGGTACGACGCCTTGACCCATTTCCCTGATTCAAATTGTCCTTAGGGGAGGTTTGGGATCCGGGACACTTTCTGTTGGTATGTCCCTCCAAAATCGTCGGTTTTATACGATGACCATTTCCCTTTAAAATTTGGCGCATGTTTTGAGATCAAACTCGCCGGTGCCCTAAGGAAATACTTGAAACATGGTGAATGGTCGGACCAACGGGATTTCAATTTGCCCAGAGAAATATTTCAGTTAGAGTTGAAGCGGAGAACATGATCCCCAACGTTGAAAACGCGGTTTTTAATCTTAGCATCATGGATCCTCTTGGTTTTCTCTTTATAGATTAAAGAGTTTTCGTAGGCTTGATCACGAAGTTCATTTAGTTCATTCAGTTGAACTTTCCTGTGATCACCCGCAGTTTGAACATCAAAATTTGTATGCTTGAGGGCCCAGTAGGCTTTGTGCTCTAACTCGATCGGTAGATGACATGCCTTTCCATACACAAGCTTATACGGAGTGCACCCGATGGGTGTTTTGTAAGCTGTGCGGAAGGCCCAGAGAGCATCATCTAGTTTGTCCGACCAGGAGGCACGATTTTCTCCCACGGTTCTCTCAAGAATACGCTTTAAACCACGATTTGACACCTCAACTTGCCCACTTGTTTGTGGGTGATACGCGGTGGAGAGACGGTGAGTGACTCCGTACTTAAGCATGACCTTTGTAAACTGGTCATTGCAAAAGTGTGTTCCGCGATCACTTATGATAGCTCGAGGAGCACCAAATCGGGAAAAGAGAGTTTTTAAAAATTTGCAAACAACTCGGGCATCATTGGTGGGGAGCGCTTTTGCTTCAACCCATTTTGACAAGTAGTCAACAGCCACGAGTATGTACTTGTTCCCTCTTGAAGACGGGAATGGCCCCATAAAATCAATGCCCCAGATGTCAAAGATTTCGCAAATTAGATGGAGTTTTGTGGCTCTCTCCCCGTGCGAATCTTTCCTTGACGTTGACAAATGTACAAACGGGTGGAAAAAGTCATGGGCATCCTTGTATATGGTGGGGCCAATGAATCCTAAGTCAAAGATCTTTCACTCTTGTGTATTCGGCACCATAGGTCCCCCAGTGGGTCCATTGTGGCAAGCTTTGAGAATGTTAATAGCTTCTTGCCCAGAAACACAACGTTCTTTACTGATCAGCACAGATTTAACAGGAAGGATCATTCCGAAATAAAGTTTGACATCCTTGAAGAATTTATTTTTTTGTTGGGACGTCATTCCCTTGATAACGAATTTCCCCGCATGGTAGTTTGCAAAATCTGCAAACCATGGGGTACTATCATCTTTAAGAGCAACAGAACCAAGAGTTTCGAGAGGAAATGCTTCATTGATTTCTTTGTTCTCGAACTTATCTTGGTGAGGATTTTCCAGTCTTGAAAGATGATCTGCAGCAAGATTTTCTGCTCCTTTTTTGTCTCGAATATCAATATCAAATTCTTGGAGCAAAAGAATCCACCGCATCAGTCTTGCCTTAGCATCCTTTTTGGCAAAGAGATACTTAATGGCTGAATGGTCTGTATACACTATGCTTTTGGACATAACAAGATATGAACGGAATTTTTCGAAAGCATACACCACGGCAAGTAATTCTTTTTCGGTCGTAGTGTAATGAGTTTGAGCCTCGTTCATAGTCTTGCTAGCATAGTGTATAGGTTGAAAATGCTTGTTTTTTCTTTGCCCGAGGACTGCCCCAATTGCGAAGTCGCTAGCATCGCACATCAGTTCAAAGGGCAAGTCCCAGTCGGGAGCAATTAAGATCGGAGCCTCAGTCAATTTTCTTTTGAGTGTATTAAAGGAATCGATACACTCTTCAGAGAAGAAAAATGGAGTCTCTTTTTCAAGCAAATGAGTCATAGGACGGGCAATTTTTGAGAAGTCCTGAATGAATCGTCGGTAAAAACCGGCGTGCCCAAGGAAACTACGGACACCTTTGACAGTAGTCGGATGAGGGAGTTTAGCTATTACTTCGACTTTAGCTCTATCAACCTCAAGTCCCGACTTAGAAATTTTGTGTCCGAGAACAATGCCTTCCTTCACCATAAAATGGCTCTTCTCCCAGTTTAAAGACAAATTTGTGTCTTCACACCGCTTCAACATTTTTTCCAAACTCGGATAGGCACGTAGGAAGGAGACCCGAAGACGAAAAGTAATACAATAAATACTTCCATCGTTTTTTCAATCATATCGTGGAAGATTGCCATCATACATCGTTGGAATGTACCCGGAGCATTGCATAGCCCAAAAGGCATGCGACGATAGGCGAAAGTTCCGTATGGGCAAGTAAAGGTTGTCTTTTCTTGATCTTTTGGGTCAATTGGATTGAAAATAAACCGAGATAGCACCATCGGAGGAAACAGTAGTATTGGTTTCCTGCTAGTCTTTCGAGCATTTGGTCCATGAAGGGCAATGGAAAGTGGTCTTTTCGGGTGGCTTCATTAAGCTTTCTGTAATCAATACATACTCGCCATCCCGTGACCAATCGAGTAGGGATTTAGTCCTTCTCATTTTGTGATGAGGTTATGCCTCCTTTTTTAGGTACACAGTGTACCGGGCTTACCCAAGGGCTGTCAGAGATGGGGTAAATCAATCCAGCGTCAAGGAGTTTTTCAACCTCCTTCTTGATAACGTCGTGGATTTTTGGGTTTACCCTTCTCTGACTTTGCACAGATGGTTCGTAGTCCTCTTCCATTTTGAATTTTCGTTGGTTCTTTCGAGTCTTTAGTACGAATTCTGGTTAACACCCTTTATATCGGAGAGTTTCCAAGCGATGGCTCGCTTGTGGGACTTGAGAACCTTGAGAAGAGCTGCCTTTTCCTCATCTTTTAAGTCTTTAGCAATTATGACAGGCAACTTGTCGTCACCTTCTAAAAATGCGTATTCAAGATGGGGTGGCAGTTCCTTGAGTTCAACCTCGGGAGGTTCATCAACGGAAGATTTAACGGTTTTAGCTTCACAGAGTTTGAGTTCTTTCCTAACTCCAGGCAGATATTGTTCTTGATTTGGGAGGGGGGGGTGGAGGTTTCACCTATTCAAAATTGTTCTAGAAGCAGGAAGCCCCTCAGGATCCTGATACGTTGGATCCAACTTCAGATGAAGTTGGATCCTCTGCTAGAGCAAAGAAACGAATCTGCTTCTTCACTAAAATCAATATCACTGTCCCCGAAAGGAGTGAGATTTGGAGAAGCGGTAGAAACAATAGGCTCAAAATATGGAGTGGGATTGCCACTCGCGATCACGTTTGAAAACCCTAGGACTTCTTGAGAATACTCATCACAAGCCATATCAATGACGTCGATTTTGTTTACCGTCATATGGTTGTAATCAGCTGTGTATCTTGAAGTTTGGTCCAGATTGAAGGTGATGGCCTCTTTGCCAACACGAAGGGTTATTTCACCTTCGTAAACATCTATTAATGCACGACTGGTCTTTAAGAAACTTCTCCCGAGAATTAAAGGTACTCGGGGGTCTGGTTCAAAATCAACAACCACGAAGTCAGCTGGAAATTGGAATTTTCCCACATTTACAAAGACATCTTCAGCGATACCGATCGGTTTAGTGATCGAACGGTCAGCTAGTTCTAGTGTCATGCAAGTCGGGGTCAATTCAGGAAGAGATAGATTGTTCCATACAGAATAAGGCATGAGATTAATGCTCGCACCAAGATCGGCCAATGCGTTGCATGTAGTAATCCCCGTAAATTCACATGGAATCAGAAATCGGCCAGGGTCTCCAAGTTTCTTTGGTAACTTGTTGAGGATGACCGCTGAACAGTTCTCATTCAAAGGAGTTCTTGCCAATTCGCTCAATTTTTCTTTGTTTCCAATTAAGGTTTTAACGTCGAAGCCAAATTTAGGCATGAGCATCAAGGCATCGTTAAAGCTAATCTCGAAACTTAAATCTCTAAAGATTTCATAGAATTTCTCGATTTGGTCGTTAGCTTTTTCCTTGCGGCCTTTCATATTTCATCTTGATGAACTGGAATTGATGCTTTAGGAATTGGAGTAACAACAGGAGTAAAACATTGGGCTCAGGATTTGGATTACGAGACTGAATTTGAACAACAGGAGGTTGGACGTCTTCGGTGCTTCCGTTATTAGCAGGAGGCATTGTGTCCTTTGTCACCTCGGCGTCATGATTAACTGCTTTCGGTCCTTGGATGGTACACCTGTTCGGGTAGCTGCTACCTTTTTAGATCTTCCATTGGGTTGGTAAACAGTGTTACCAGGAAGAGTTCCAACGGAAGTAGAAGCTGTATTAGTAGTAACAAATTTTGAAAGCATGTCAGTCAAATTTGCCATTTGGGATTGCAGGTTTTGACCTTGGTTTTGCATGTTTCTCAACACTGCATCATTGGCTGTGACATATCTTTCAAAATCTGTTTTTGACACACCGTGTGTCTGAGGAGCAGGTCCTTGATGAGCTACTGGTTGATTGACCGGAGGTCGATAAATCTGACCTTGGTTGAAATTGTTTCCTCTGTTTTGATTGAAGTTATTTCCTCGATTGAAATTGTTTTGACTATTTGCATGAGGATTCTGAATGGGAGGAAAACCAGGTGGTCCGACTTTATTGAGACCATCGGAGGTCGATAACCAGAATTAGCTTGGTTGAAATTGGCCGCAGCGGCCTGGGACACATACTCTTGGATATTGTCATGGTAAATGTTGCTACTAGTGGCTGGACAGTTTTGATAAGAATGACCTCCCCCACAAGTTACACAACTTTGTTCAACCGCTTTTACGGGGGCGGAAGCTGGGGTTTGGTTCTTTCTGTCGAGAATTAATGCCCGAACCATGTCTTTGAGTTCAGCAACATCGGATGAGACTGCTGGGGTGGAAGAGCTTGTACTCATTTTAGCTACATCGCCTTTGTTTCTTGGTTGACGTACCTTAGACTTGCTCTCGATGATTTTTAAACATTCTCGAGGCATTTTGTCTAAGAAGTTACCACCGGCAGCAGAGTTCAATGAATCTTGATCAATTGAGTTTAGGGCATTATAGAATGTATCGAGTTGATGCAATTCTGAAAACCCATGATGAGGGCATCCCCTTAAAAGATCATTGAAACGATCCCAAGCCTCATAAAACGTCTCATCAAATTTTTGCTGAAATCTCGTGATTTCATTTATGAGATTTGTCGTTTTAGAGGGAGGGAAGAATTTGTTAATAAATTTCGAAACAAGATCATCCCATGTTTCAATCGATCGAGGGGGTTCTTTTTCCAGCCATATCCGGGCTGCCCCTTCGAGGGAAAACGGGAAAAGCATAAGCTTAACCGACGTGTTTGGCACGTTCGGAATCTTCATCGTAGAAGTGATCTTGTTGAAATAACGGATGTGAGCATGTGGGTCTTCTTTATCATTTCCAAAAAATTGCTTGTTTTGGACAGATCAGAAGACCATGCTTGATCTCAAAGTTATTCGCGGTGATTTCCGGAATAACTATCGCATCTTCGTACCCCTCGGTGGGTGCTTCGAGCAGTTGCGCCATAGTACGATTATCAGCCATCGTAACTATGGGAGGATTATCAGGTTTCTCAAGATTGGATGAGTCAATAGAAGTTTGTCGGACTTGTGGTTGTCGACGTTTACGGGCTTGAGAACGAGTGCGCATGCACAAAATAGAAATATAAAAAGAAAATTTACACTAAATTTTTTTTTTTTTTTTTTGGTTTTTTTTTATGATTTATTCACAATTGATTTTACCGGACAATGAGATAAGACAACTTCAACCAAATAATCTACTTACTTCACGGTAGCTCTCAAAAAGGTAAACGCACAGGTGAGCGGAGGAGTAGGAATAGCGCGAAGCTTATTTCTCCTTTCGGGTCGTAGTTCCTTGGAACAACCCTCCTTATACCCACTTTATAGTTTGTTTAACTTTTCAAGGTGAGCCGTACGTTGTAAGAGACACAAATGGCAAGTTTTTAAATTTTTTGTTCGAGTTGGGAACCAACAAGTTCACCGGAAGTTATTATGATAATACCTCAGTTGAGAATATTATATTTTGGTATTTTACCAATTTGTGAATTTTATTGATAATTAAAGATAATGTTTTTATCTTTTTGGTTTTCTTTTTTTTTATTTTTTTTTTATTTTTATTTTCTGTTCTTTTACTAAAAGAAAAAATGAATAATTTTTATGTACCCTTTTTTTTTAGATTTATATGAAGGCACTAGTAACAGAAAAGAAAATATTTTTGTGTTTTTTAAGGATGATATATTCACCAACAGACAAACTTAAATCACAGTAGGATAACAATTCGTTAGCACTTAGCTCCCCGGCAGCGGCGCATAAAATTGGTTCTTGCATTAGATATATAAAAATACTAGGCAAATCCTCAAACTCTTCCCCTTGACCAAGGTAAAAAGTCAAGACCTACCTAGAAATAAAAATATATAAGAGAATAATGATGAATAGATTTCCGAAAGTATGATTCCGGGTGTATTGTCCCAACGAGGCTGCAAAGTAAAGTTGATCTTGGTTTGATTGAGATTGGTGAGAAATGATTTTGATTGTTATAAGTCCTGACAACTACGGGAAGCCAAATTAGGTATAAGGAAACCCTAAATTTACAATCTATAGAACACAACTAACGGGCATGGAGAATGAGGGGAAAAACCTAAATTATGCAAAATTTTAACCCTATCAGCAGGAATGATGCACTACCAGCAGAAACGATGCACTACCAGCAGAAATGACATAACTATCAGCAGAAACGAGGCTCTACCAGCAGAAACGAGGCTCTAAACCTTAAAAAAAAAAAAAAAGGCTGATTTAAAAAATCGTTTTTAGCCACTCAAAACACGAAGTTGTCCGGACCATGTTTTTAAGCCATTTAATAAAGGCACCCTTATAAAAAATAAGCACTCAATAAGCCCAAAAATCAATAAGCTGTGATTGCAGAAAGTTAAGGTTTGGACTTCCTTTTAGTAATTAGCTGTAAAAAAGGCTTAAAAAATAATAAACAAAATTAAACCCAAATGAAAAAGGAACGATGTTTTGAAAGCTTATATGTTGCTTATCTGATTCCAACAACGCTTTTTCAACCAAAAAACAATTAACTCAAACTCCATTTGCATCAAAATATTGTAAACTCTAACTTTTCTAAAATAAGCCAAAATGAAAATAAGCTAAAATCAAAATAAGCCAACTGAGAAGTGTGCTTTTGGAAATAAGCTCCTAATGAGACCCTTATTACGCCCACCTTTCTTCACTTTTTTTAAATACCATTGGAAATAGCCACATAGCAACAAATGACTAAACTTTACTATTTTTTGATTTTTACTAAAACTAAGCACTTTTGAGCTTAAAAATGAGCAGAATTTGGATTTTGTGATGATATAAGCCAAAAACAGATTGAGGTTTAGGGCTCAATGAAACATAATTTAAGACTCAAACGATATTTAAACACTAAATAAGCCAGAATGAGCTTATGAAAAAGCTACTTTCCCTTTTTTTAACTCTCATGCGGATTTAACTAAAATTTACACCCATGTGCATCCAACAACACTTACCAAGCATATAAACACTTAAAATTAATATGCAAACAAAGCTTAAATATCTACTTTAAGCTAAGACTAAAAAAATAGCATTCTACTTACAGCACAATTCAACTGTTCACAATGAGCTAATATAAACTTGAAATTGACAATTCAACAAATAAAACTTGATTAACGCTCTATAAGACCTTAAATATAGCTAAATGAATTTATCACCTACCACAACCCATTCAAGAGCCAAAATGACCCCATTTTCAGCCTTGACCCAAAAACCCTTTAAGATTTGAAATCCATTTTTAAAACTAATTTTTAGAGATTTAGGGCCCAAAGTTTTAAAGACAAATGTTATATGAACATATTAAGCACTAATGAAACCATTTTCAACAGAAATTCAGCACTTAGATAGCTGAATAAGCAAAAGGCAATTTAGCTAAAAAATGACTATTAAAAGAAACAAGTATAAGTAAATGATACTAAAGCTTTTACACCAATAAAATTATGCATCTATTAACCACTATTTAAGCAAGATAAGAAGAAATAAATAATAATAAGCAATGCTACAGTAACCTTACGAAAAGTGCAAGAATTAAATAAGAGACTTACAATGAACCTCTAGCTAAACAAGAGGAACCCAAAAGGGCAGCTATAAGCTCCCTAGCTTATTAATAAGCTAGGGTATGAGTCCATTTGGTTTTCCATTACAACCAACTTCCAAAATGCTTTCCACAATTCAAATGCAAAGGTAATTCAGGTTATTAAACTGGTTTGCAGAATTTAAACTTAGTTAACACTTATTTAGCTCAAATAAAGAGCTTAGAGACTCTTCAGAGCTTATGAGTAGCTTTAAAACAAACTTAAGGTAATGTAAACTTGGAACACGAATTGCAAAACAAACTGAAATTTCATTAAACTTGGAACTTTTACAAATTGCAGAAAGGAAAAAGTTTTTTTTTATATTAAAAACTAAAAATTACACACTCCTTACATGGCTCACTAGCCCTATTTATACAAAGAAAAAGGTAAAAACAAGCTGAAGTCTTCTGTTTGACTTTCATTGACTTTTCTTTGTTGAGCTTGACTGTGTTTGTTTGCTGAGTATAAAGCTTCCTTGTGCTAGCTTTGTGAGTATAAACTCACAATATATCCTGGCCCTTAATTTCCTTGTATTCTCTCTCAACCCTTGGATCGAAAATGCCCTTGGATTGCCAACTTGGCATTGTGGCCATGTGGGGTGAGTGGGAAGGTTTTGTCAAGTGGTTGATGGAGTGTTGCAGGGTAGAAGTATGGGAGCAAAACAGGGTGCTGGCTGGATTTGGTATTGGCGGGAAAAAGGTTTATACAAGTTGGGTTGTGACAGAGGGAGGTTGAAGATGATTAAGGGTATGTTTGGTTTGTGTACAAGAAAAGCCCCTCCACATCTTTCTTCTTTTCATTCTCTTTTTCCCCTTTCTTTCTTTTATAAATGAAGTTTCCCAAATTGGCATAATCAGCCCCTGTCTTTGTTTCCTTAATAATATAACTTAGGGGTTTGGCATTTTTGACCCCTCAAGTTATATTTTTCTTTGCTTTTTCTTCTCGGAGTTGACTTGACTTTGGCTTTAGGGCTTGTCTTTCACACACTTTTCCATCCGTGTCCGGTTTTGTCGCTTTATTGGCTTGGTTTTTTGTTCTTTTTTGTGAGATATCGTTCTTGCAAACATTAGCAAAAACACGCATTTATATTGGATTTTTGAGTCCGTTTTTGGTTATTTTAGCTCGTTTTTAAAGGTAAAAGGTATGTGTAATTAAGCACATACCAATCTTCGTGAGAAATGAAACGAACTTCTTTTGAGAGAAGCCTGAGTAGCTGGGATGGGTTGTGCATTGCATCACCAGGTCCATGATGACTTGTCTTCAATACCAGAATCATCTTTGTGATTATTGATAGATTATGCATTGACCCAGTTTCTACCTAAGGTTGTATGGAGGGCTTCTTTCTTTATACCTTTTATCCTTAAATTTCTTTTTAATTCTTCAACCTCTTCAATGTTATTCCAACGCGTCCTCATTACCACCATGTTGGGTTTGTTCTGATGATAACTCGTGCCTTGGATAACATTCTGTCCAATTTTACTTTATTCCTTTTTTTAATCATACCTAAGGACTTCTATCTATCTTGGAGTGTCCCTGGGTAGATCCCTCCGGTTTTGGCTGGATCATGGAAAACCAAATACCTATTCTTAACCGCCTTATAACACCGTAAGAAACAACTGTTGGTCAGTCTTTGGTATTTCCATAGTAAAAAAAACAACACAAACTCACACACACAAACACTCAAAAAAAAAAAAAAAAGAAAAAAAAAAAAAAAAAAAAACAAAAAAAAAAAACAAAAAAAAAAAAAAAAAAACAAAAAAAAAAAAAAATAAAAACAAAAAAACTTATTAAGCTTCTTTTGTTGTTCCTTTCGTGGCGTATTTTTGTGGGGTAAAGTAGCTTATTTGTTAAGCTCTTTCTTGGCTTATTATTTTTGGTACTCGGCTGAAAAGAAGAGAAGAAAAAGTCGCGTTCGAGGTGTTTGATATTTTGTCAAACCGAACAACTTGTTTCATTTTGTCAAACCGAACAACTCAAAGTCTGTTGGAACCGAACAACCATTTCCATGTTGGAACCGAACAACCATTTCTATATGAGAACCGAACAACCATTTTCATGTTAGAACCGAACAACTTGTTATCTTAAGGAACCGAACAACTAAAAAGATAGTATGAACTAAACAACTAATAATTTTCGGGTTTTTCGGTTTCGTGTAACGCTTTGTTACGAGACTTATAATTTATACGGTTGTGATCGTGATTTGTTTTCGATCAACGTGGTATATTTCGTTTTCACCGGCGATAACCGTACCATCCCGCAAGCTCAAATTTGCATTCGTGACATTTTTAATAAATTTAAAAACGAAAAAAGATGTGTGCATGGAGGGAAATCATTTTTGTTATTAAATATATTTCAAAATTTACACTTTCAGTCCCTGGACTCCAAGACAAATTCATCTCTCCATTCTTTCTTTTTTTTATTAACCCTCTCTGTTGAATTAGCTTTTCACCGTTAGTCCTTACAAGCTATAATTCTGCCGTTAGCCCTCCAAAGTGAACCGTTATTGCACCGTTAGTCTCGACATTCATAATTAACAACCGTTAATCATTCAAAGCTCAAAAACAACATAACAAACACCATACATAACACTAAAAACGATCCGAATAAGATTCACTAAAACGTCAATCGGCTAAAGATTCGGATTAAGATGACAAGTGATCACAGAGTTGATTTGGTATCCTTTATTTGAGATTGAAGTTGGGTTTCACGAAGGCGTCTACTTATTTCATCATCGATACTTCCTTCTACTTTCTACCCCTTTTCTTCAAACCAATATATCGATTGATGACTTGCTTGAACATATACAGCTTATGATTGAGACTTGAATTATCTAGTTACCAGCAGTCAGGGGTGGTTGGTTGCAGACCTGGTTAACTATCACTTAAAGGAGTTACATTTTAGTACTCAGTGTCACACGCAGAAGACGATGTGGATAATTTCAAGAGGTGTTGTACTTCTTATACTTTTCTGGTTGAGTATAGAGTATTTATAGATTTAATCTTGCACCGTTCTTTAATCAACAACAGTGCAAGATTAAGTAACAAATTTGGGGGATTCTACTTCATTTTCAAGTTTGGTATATCGGGTTTACTTCACTATGTGGTCACAACAATAGCCGACAGAATACGAGGTTGGTAAGTTAGCTAGAGATAATTAAAGCTACAGAACGTTAATGGTACTTCATAGTCTAAGCAAAATCTTTCAAAGTTCTTCAATGTCTTTCATAACTTTTCAAGATTGATGCTTATGATAAGAACTTCTCGAGTATATGGACGTACACGACAATGATGCTTCCGAGAGTTTGAAACCATCATGGGGGAAAATGTGTACATCCGGGACTTAGTTGACTTTGATGTTACCATGTAAACTTCCAAGGGGAAGTAGTATATTATACTTTACCTAATATGGTTTGTGAAGTATTCTGCATACGTGAGAAGAATTGTTGCTGATTCCTTGCATGTACCTCCGAACGAATATTCACCAAGACCTAATTACAAGTAGCAGTAGTATTTGACGTGGTTTTCTACTTCTACAAAATTCCGCTATGCACGTAAATGTCAAATATAAGTTTTTTCTATCTACATCAAAGTTTCAGAATCTGCTCAAGATAGGGATGTTGGTTTGGAGGGAAGCTAATTCAAAAACTTCGTCATAAAGGAGTCTATGAAGAAAGCTTTTCAAGACATGCTGCATGAATTGAGGGAAGTTAATCCAACTCATGCATACTATAATGGTTCCTGTATAATTAAAGATACTGAAGATCCAAGCTGCAGTACAAGTTTCAAAACCAGGAGAACTCAGAAGACATCTTCAACTTTGGAAGCGCTTTGGAAGACTTTATTTGTGTTGTATTTGTACTTGATAGGAACATTGTAAGTGTGATTATAGGTTGTTGTGTTAAAGTGATGTTTGATTAAGTGACCGAGTCTTATGAATACACAGGATTTTATAATTCTTGACAAAACCTAGAAAATAAGTTAATATTTCATGAGATTTTAAAAATCAAAGAGATAAACCGTATAATTCACCCAAGCAAATGATTAAATCGCCTTGAGACAAATGATTAATTCACCTAAACCAAAGTGATTAAATGCATAAAGAGATTGATTAATTTGCCTGCTTAAATCGCCTTGTTTAATTCGCCTTCGAACCCGAGTGTTTAAATCACCTAAAACAAAGTGATTAATTCGCCTGATTAATCCGCCTTTAGAACTGATTAAATTCCCTTGATTAATTCTCCTTTAGGATTGTGATTAATTTGCCTTAAAGACAATGATTAAATCGCCTCAAGGAAAATGATTAATTCGCCTAAAAGGAAAGTGATTAATTCGCCTTTGGACAGATGATTAAATCGCCTAAACAGATTGAGTAATTCGCCTGTTTAAATCACCTGTTTAACTCTCTTGTTTTACTCGCCTATTTTACTCGCCTGTTTTAATCACCTGTTTTACTCGCCTGATTACGAAACAAAAAATTTCAAGTCACTTAAAGACATACTTTTTGATGTTTTTACTCGATTTTTCTTGTACTTTTTACTTATCTAAGACTAGTAGAACCTTAAAAATACAAACTTTAAGCTTTTTAACACACAAATTTTCAAATCAAGATTTTGGACACAAAACAAGATTTCAAACCAAAAAACTAAAAGCATGAAGATTTTTATGATTTTTCAAGGTTTAGCTTGTACAACTAGGTAATACTAATATACTATAATGAGAAAGTAAAGATCTTTATGGTTTTAAACCCACAAAAGAGTGAATACTCTTTGTATGGTTCAAACCAAACGGACAAGAAAAACACGAACTAAACACGCACACAAAACCATGCTAATCACCCCATGGCTCTTGATACCAATTGTAGAAAAATGATTTATCTAAACACACAACAAATATGAAAGAAATCTAGAGAGAGAAAAGAGAGGAGGGTTTCTTCTAGTGGGAGAAAGTAAAGAGAGAAAACTTATATATTGAAAATCAGAGAATGAAACAATCAACACCCTCTCCAAGCTATGGAGAAGGTACTTATATCCTTAGTGTGGCCGGTTAGGGCTTAGGCATCCATGGACATTCCATGGGCTTTGGCCTGACTAGCTTACTACGGTTCCAAATATTATACTACGAGCTATATAATGATATATTGAAAGTGACCGATACTTTTCGTATTTCTAACATTACCTGTCATAGCATACAAATTACCATAGGCTTGGTATATGATCAAACCTCCACCGCTAGGCGCATGTACTAGAAATTACTATCAAAGAGGGCTTTAAAGGGTTGTGTGGTGTAGGTGTAAGATAATATTAATGGAAATAGAAACGGATGGGAAATATTTGGGGTGACTTTTTGGTGAATTTGGGTTGAAGTGGTTAGTCAATTATTTAGAAGAATACACTGCATTGGGTTGCTATTCCAAAGACTCGGATAAAGATATACAAAACTCAAGATCAATCGCTTTTATTTTTCTTTTCTCTTTTTTTTGAATAACATAATACACCACTTGGGGTTTATAAACACACCCCTACACTTGAGTTTTAGAACTCATAATTACAATCTAGCTAATGACCCGAATTAAGGTGGATCAACACAACATTGAGCTTATTGAGCTCTATTGGGGGTAATAAATTACTTCTTCTCTAATTCTTCATAAGATAAATACTACCAGGAATCCCATTGTCCTAAAACTGTATTTACAAGGATAAGGACTTAGCAACAGTGTACACAAATAATTAACTTAGGTTAAATAATAATGTACCAAAAGCGAGTACATACAAGGTAGGCTAAGGAGATTTAGGTGTAATGATTGGTTAAGGGTAAACAATGTTCTTCATTAACAGTCCGGATTAACCAGAAAATAACGAGAACCGTGAAAAGGATAGGCTCGGAGGGGTGTATGACAACGCTTAAATTGAGTATGTTTTTAGTAGCGTTATCCGTACTTTTGTATAATTTATTTGGCTATTTATCCATGGTTTGGTTATTTAATTGTACCAAAGTGTATTTTCAAGTTTATTTGTAGCCAAGTATAGGAAAAGCAAGAAAAAGACAAAGAAATGAAGTTTTATACAAGTACGAAGAATTCCAAAATCAAGATCAAGCTCGAAAGCACTTCGAGAATAAAAATACCAACCATTCAAGCTTCTAAGTTCCAAGATAGAGTTTAAATGAAGTTATGATGAAGTATAATGATCCACAACCCAGCACAACTCAAACAGGAAGCTTAAACGCAAAATCAAGAAACTTGTATATTAGGATGTATGGCCAGCCGCCTGGCTAGAGGTTGAGCTGCTCGGCTAGAGGGCGAGTCGCTCGGCTGGATTTGGTCATCTTCTTCATTTGTGTCTTGAAGCTCTATGAATGATCAAGAAGGATCTAGACCATTTCTCCCTAGCATTTGATGATTCTTTGGCTCGAAGAAAACGATTTATGACCCCATGCCTTCCTAGTAGTATAAATAGAGGTCTTTGGCTAGTGTTTTTCATCATCCAATAATCCCCATCAAATATTATCTATACTAAATCTTAGTAAACATATCCACTCTCTCTCTCAAATCATAAACCTTTCTTAGAAAACCAAAAAAATCCCAGAAGTTAGAAGAAGAAGGAAACCATCTTAGGAGGTCGAGATCAACAAGAATTTACCATTGTTTCTCTTGTAATCTTTTACAACTTTTATAAGACCTTTTAATCATGTTTTCTAATACTATGATTTTTGGAATTATATCTTTGTTTGCTATGAGTGGCTAGTGTCTTTATGCACTTGATTAGATGATGTTTGTGGTATGATGATTTGATTATGATTATGATAACATGTTTTTACTTAATTTTAAGTTATTTCTATGATCCATCTATGCTTATGTTTCATGTGACATTGTTTTATCAAACCGGATTGATTGTTAATAGTATCATAGGTCGAAAGGTGTATTGTTATCAATCAATTGTCGCCTTTTTGTATATGATCGACTACCTTTTATATTGACCATTTCCTAAGCGGTTTGATCTAACAAGAAACATAATTGTGGGTGTTAACAAGTTTGTGAAACGAACCACGAATCAAGCGAATTAAACTTGAACTAGTCTTGAATTGATTGATTAAACTTAAAGCTTGTTTTTGTCACTTAAGATCTTGACGAAGATTAAAGGTTTTGAAAATAATAGATTAGATCACCATCTAATTCTTATAATCAATATGTTAAGATGTTCATCACAATCATATCAAATAAGATTTCCCAAACTAATCTAATCAAGAGTAATCTTTTAATCATTTGAATCTTAATCATAAATATTGCTTTCTTGTTAGGATTGTAATTGTCGAATTTTAAAACATCACCAAAACCCTCTAATCCCCACGAACGATCCTGGCTTACCATACAATCTCTTGCTACCAATGGACGAGTACACTTGCTCGTATGTGTTGCTAAGAAATTCGATAACCGAGTTATAAATTTAAAACTTACCCGTATCGCACACATCAAGTTTTTGGCGCCGCTATCGTGGATTTGATCGTGTTTTAGTTTTAAATTTCGTACCTTAATTATTCCTTGGTGCCCCATCCTTGTTTTCAAAAAAAAATTCTTTTAGTAGCAGCTAGCCGCTCGGCTCCCCTCTCACGACCAAACATCACCACCAGCCTCCCGGTTGGAACCTCCTGAGCAGCTTCGTTTCACTTTTTCGTACCACCTTTCATACCTTCTTCTCAGAACCGAGCCCTACTCGGATCTACTCCTAGTAGTGTTTTGCTCCAGAATGCACACATGTTCTTCTGGACAAGAACCGACTAGTTGTTATTTAGAACCCGAACGTTTCATCCACCGCTCCAAAAATAAAAAGAAGAGAAACCCTTTCATACCCTTAGAAGTCCGCATTCATAAAGTTAAATACCCACCTTTTAAAAACCTTTTTGAAGCCCAGTTGTTACAACCCATTTCTTGACCTACCATTCCTAATCGCCGACAACCGACCCATGTGGGGATATAACCGAGTTGTAGCACCCATTCCCAGGGCTGCTATCATTGCGGTTGACCTTGGAGACAACTTCACCATGAAAGGTCATCACCTCTCAATGATTAAAGACTGACAATTTGACGGTCATGCGCGGGCTTATCAGCACAAGCACATCACCGAATTTGTCAAGATTTGTAGAATGTTTCGATATGGCAACACCAATGTGGACGCCATCAAGCTCAAACTCTTCCCATCGTCTCTTTCTGGAGATGCAAAAGTGTGGTTCTATGAATTGAGTCCTGGTGTTATCACTACTTGGGAAGAAATGAGACAAGCTTTCGTAAGCCGATTCTTTTCACTCGCAAAGTTTGATCGACTCATGGGAGAAATTCGAGGTTTTTCCCAACATCCCAACGAATCCCTTGTTGATGCTTGGATTCGTATGAAAGATTTACTTTGTAGTTGTCACGGACATGGTTTAGGACGTGGAACCATTATCCAAATCTTCTACCATGGACTTGACGAAGCCACACAAGCTATCCTTGCCGCTAGAGGAATTTTTCTCTGTAGGACCCCTAACGAGGCTCACCAATTACTCAAAGACCGAGTACTATTGAAACTCGATTGGTATAAAGATATCAAAGCCAAACCCCTTCGTAAAACCGTTGCTTTCGCGGAGAATAGAGACAACTCCTAACTCATGGAAAAAATAGAGGCATTAACCACAAAAATCAAATCGCAGTTCAAAGATATCAAAGGATAAATGAAGGAGATGCGAGATGGATGCAACAGTTATAGAGGACCACACCCCTTGTCGAAGTGTGATGACAAACCCATGGGAGGACCTAAAGAAGAAGAAGCCGACTATGCATACAGAGGATATCGAGAAGGCGGATATCAAGGAAACTACTATGGTAGAAGTTCCGAAATTTGGATTGACCGTCAACCGCAAGACAATAACTAAAATTCACAACCTCGTGAAGATAACCCTTCCAATCCACCAACACCCTAAAAGAAACTCGAGGAATTCGAATTCGAAAAAACTATGAGAGAATTCGTAATTTCTCAAAAATCATCAAATCACTTTGTCAAAAACCAATTCTTCAATCATAAAACCAAAGTCGAGCAAGGACAAAAGAATCACCAAGCTGCAATTCAAGACCTTGAAACAAAGTTTTGACTCTCCGACCAATGTTCTACAAGACCAACTAGTTCACTCCTGAGTAGTAGCCAAATAAACCCAAAACCTAATTCAACAAATGACAAACCTTACCAACCACCAGCCGCTCGAAATGAGCATGTAAATGCCGTATTCACATGGAGTGGTAAGACATATGATCCACCAGACAACCCAAATGCCAAAACCACCATCATCCACGATGACAATGAAGATGAGGTTGACGAAGCTAAAAAGGAAGTAGAGTCCTCTTCTTCCAAACAAACTAAATCTAATCCACCTCTACTTAAGGCGTACAAACCAAAGATTCCTTACCCTCAACGCCTACGCAAAGAAAAGATGGAAGAACGGTATGCCAAGTTCATTGATCTAATCACAGAAGTTAGGATCAACGTACCCCTCGTTGATGTCCTATCTGGCATGCCCAATTATGGGAAATTCTTAAAAGATCTTGTGAGCAACAAAAGTAAGATGGAGCAAATTTCTGCTGCCTTCTAGAACAAAGAATGCTTCGCCATCGTCCAAAACAAGCTCCCGCCTAAAATAGGTGATTCTAGAAGCTTTCTGATCCCGTGTACCCTGGCGAACTCAGTCGAATGTTTAGCCTTGGCCGATCTTGGCACAAGCATTAATATGATGCCATATTCGTTGTACATACTGCTCTCTGAAATTACCTTGAAGCCTATGAGGATGAGTATCCGCTTAGCCAATCATACTTACCAATACCCATTGGGAGTTTCTAAGAATATGCTCGTCCAAGTTGGAAAATTTATATTTCTAGTGGATTTCGTTATCCTACAAATGGAGGAAGATGACAAAGTCCCACTTATTTTAGGGAGACCATTTCTACACACTACTGATGCTATCATCCGAGTTAAAATCAAAGAGCTCAATCTAGGAGTTGGGGATGATAGAATCACCTTCCTAATCAACAAAGCTATGCAACATTCTCACTTAAATGATGACACATGCTTCCGCACAGATGTTATTGACGAAGTCACAGAGGAAGAATTAGATGCATTGCTCAATGACTCTGAGCCATTTTTGAATACATCAGAAAAGATCAATGAAACATCTCTCGACAAAGAATTTGAAGAACTCATGGCTGTCGATGTCGAGGAAATTCCTAAACAAGAGGAAGAAGTCAAAAACAATTTCAAAGAATTAACCCTTGAAGGTAATTTAAAAATCAAGACTTCTATTCAAGAGCCACCAACCGATCTTGAGATGAAACCTCTTCGCAAGCATCTCGAATACGCTTTTCTGGAAAAAGATTCTCTTCTTCCAGTAGTCATATCTGCTCTGCTCAAATACGATGAAAGAAACGTCTTGTTTCTGTTCTCAAAATGTACAAGGAAGCATTTACTTGGAAACCATCTGATATTCTGGGCATTAGCCCATATTTTTGCAAACATAAAATCAAATTCAAGGATGATGCCAAACGTATCATTCAAAGACAACGTCAACTTAACTCGAACATGAAAGAATTGTTAAAAAAGAAATAATCAAACTTCTCGATGCAAAAATCATTTCCTCATCAAAGATAGTCCTTAGGTAAGTTCTGTACATTATGTACCTAAGAAAGGAGGAATGACCATTGTGACGAACGAAACGAATGAACTTGTTCCAACAAGAACTGTCACCGATTGGCATGTTTGTATTGACTACCAAAAGTTAAACTAAGCCACCCGAAAAGATCACTTACCTCTACCCTTCATAGATCAAATGTTGGAAGGCTAGCGGGGAACAAATTCTTTTGTTTTCTTAATGGATATTCCGGATATTTTCAAATCCCAATCGAACCTACCAATCAGGAAAAGACCACATTCACGTGTCCTTATAGAACCTACGCCTACAAGCGTATGCCTTTTGGTATTTGTAATGCACCAACAACCTTTTAACAGTGCATGATCGCTATCTTTCAAGACATGCTTGAAACCTCCTTGGAAGTTTTCATGGATGATTTTTCCGTATTTGGAGATTTATTTGATTCTTGTCGTGTAAATCTTGTATAACAACCCGTAAATTTTCATCAATGTAAATATCCATCTATTAAGTTAGATGCAATGTACTATCTATCTATTATATATGAACCACCTTTTTCAGGAAAATTTTTCGCTTTATTACATTACTTGCATTACCAATATCTCAATATGCAATGTAACTTGTATATCTAAAGTTAACGAGCTCACGCAACCTACCTATGGTAATCCTATCTTCATATATGTAAAGAAAACATCATAACATGTCAATTCAATATCATAATATCATTTTTACAATGTACATTACTCATATAATATACCATTTGCAAAGTTATATCAAAACGGGCTTTAAACCGTTATCGTATACCTCTAAACCCTAATTTCATGAAAGATTGACATCTAAAGTGAATGCACAAGCTACTAAAGAATATGTATAAGTAATATAATATCTCATTTGAAATATAAACTCCCTCCAAGTCAAAGTACAAGTCTTTAAAAGTACAATATACAAGTCATTAAGCATGATCTCTAAAATAGCCGTTTTACCTCCGTTTTCATTCTAGTTTCTTCACCACCACTTTTGTACAAGATACTACACTCAATATACAATGAATAAAGCCTAATTATTCTACTCATAAGCTCTCACACATTTTTTTACACTTAAAACCCTAATTTAAAACCCGAAACCCTAAAACCAAGCTAGTTTCTAAAACATGACCCGTTTCTTTGTAAACCTAAACCAATACTCAAACAAGTTGTAATAACTTATTTTACAACATAAAAAATCACATTACATCATCATTTCATCATTTTAACCACAATATACATGAATTAAACCTAGAAAACCCTAAATGATAATTTTAAACTATGACCCGTTTACCCTATTTCACACATTTTAAACCCGAACCACCTATCAAATCTTGTTAATAACCCTTAGTACAAACCTTGTGATCATTAATCCATGCTTATAACACAAATGTACTCAAATTCCAAGCTATAAAACTCAATTCGAGCCCTAAAGAGACCTGCGACTATGTCTTTGCAATTCTACCCATTTTGACTAATCCTTTTGCAACCAAGCACCTCAATGACAAGTACCTCCATCCCTAAAGCAGCTTACAAGCAGCTCCAACGAATATCTTTACCATTCTTGGTCTTAAAATGAGCCAGATCATCTCTTTTTCTCTCTTGTTTACCCGCGACACCACAAGAATAAACCAACACCCTTAAGCTAGTTTCTAGCCCTAGCAACTCATCATGTAGCTTCTACACATCACCCTCTAGCTCTCATACATGTCCTAACCAGATCTCTAAGTCTCCTTGGTCACCAAGACTCCATTCGACTATAAATAGGAGCATAAACTCTTCATTCTAACTCATCCCCCACTTCCTCCTCTATAACCCTTAATATCAGCAATCCTTTGCTCAAATAAGTTCCTAAGAGGCCCTAAGAAGTCTCAAGAACATAAGTGAAGCAAAAGAAACCAAGAAAAGAAGCCCGGGAGTCGTTATTCTAGGCGTACGAAGCTAAAAGTCCTGATTTCAACCCTTTTTCAAGCTATAAGATCAAACCCAGGTTCTATGATCTTCATACCTGATCCTACAATCTTATAATGTTCACATGATCCTAAATATACCCTTGTTAAAGTTTTATAACTCAATTCATACTCATTTTCCATTTTGATCCAAAACCGTACACTCGAAACCTAATTTTATGTTTTTCTTAAAACTAAATGTTATAATGGTTAAATATTGTTATAATACATTTTAACATGCTAAACTAATATTAATATAACAACTTTATCAAGTCTTGAAGTAATTTGAACTTAAAACCTACGCGTTTTTATTTTAAAACCCTAATTTGACCCGTTTTGCTTCCTAGCTTAACGAATCATTATTTTAAACTTTCATTATGTTAAATCTTCATATTTTAGCTTATATTAACAAGCTATAACCTGTAAATTACTTTTCATATTGAAAAATGTCATTATTATGGATTTCGGACTTGTTTTGTAAATCATTTCCATGCAAGGGGTATATACCGTAACTTTTGAAAACTTATAAGTATAAGGACTAATTTTGCCATATTTCTAAAGTTATAACTATAGGGGTCTATTATGTCACTTTTCAAAGTGCAATGTTTTCTTTGTAAATCTTTTAAACTAGAAGGACCAAACTCGTAAAAGTGAAAACTCCAAGGGTATATTTTACCATTTTTCATTCTTAAGGGTCTAAAATGTAACATTTTGAAAAAGTATAAAAACATGTTTAAAACATTACAAGACATAACTTTAATTAACGCTTGACGTGCTTATCGTTTCTAGTTATCAAGCAAAACGCTTAAAACCAATTATATCGTATCACAATACTAGGGAGCTTCATATTAAGAGGTTTCATCTTGGTATTACGTTCTGACTGAGTTGTTGGGTTTACGATTTAAAGTGCCCTAGCTCCTCAAACGTTTACTGAATGACCTCTGAATTATGATGGCCCGAACGGTGATACAATACTCCATAACAATTCAATCAAAGATGATATTCATTATAATGTAAAACATATTCAATCAAACTAAGACTTGATATATTATCCCAGGTTACGTGTGACGAAGCCGTTACTTTCATTTCATATACCTTTGCTATCAATCAGATTTCCCTATACTGTTAAGGTGATTTCCATAGCCCCTCTTTTTACCGTTTTATAAATATTTTGGGGGAGATACATGCTACTTAACTTGTTTTATATATATGATATAGTTCCATTGCTACCAAACTTGTTTTATACAAATTAAAATTATATGTGATGTAGTATGTATTCGGGTATAACACCTAGTATGTATGCGGGCAATAACGCCTAGTATTGATGTGGATTATGAATGCGGGTATAACACCTAGTATTGATGCGGGCAATAACGCCTAGTATGTATGCGGGTAATGGCTCCTAGTATTGATGCGGGTAATGACACCTAGTATGTATGTGAATAATGATTCTCAGTATGTCTTCTCGGTATTTGATTTTATAAATGACTTTTATTCAACTATTTTATTAAAAACCTATGAATCTCAATCAACCATTGTGTTGACTCTTTTAAGCATGTTTATCTCAGGAAATTGAGCAATTTATGACACGGAATGGCAAGGACTTGAAGATGGCTAAACTGTTATCATTCATACTTTTCTTATAGATTTTGGGACCTGCTTTTGTAAAAACTCTGATGAATAAATGAATGATAACTAAATTTTCAAAAAAACGTCTCTTTATGATTCGTTTTCTATGATTATGACTGTTGTACTATGAAGTAATACCCCAGATTAGCTTCCGCTGCTATATTCCCGTTATGAGGTCAAGTTTTCTTTTTAAAATACTTGCCTTTAAGATGATGACCGGGTTGCTATCGGAAATAATAACAAGCCATATGGCATGTTTTGAAAACTTTTAAACTTATGCTCGAACTTTATTTATAGCCTCGTATCATTATTAAATGACATTTCTAAGACCGTAAATGTTATCAATTTTTAGAAGACATGCCATTGATACCTATTTTTATATTTTTCTCATTTTTTAATTTTTTTTCTTTGGTTTTAAAGATTTTATATTTTTGTATTTTGTTTTTAAAAAGGTTTTCTGAAAATGAAAAATCTTTTTGGTTTTTCTAATATATATACATATTATATACATAATATTTGAATAGGTACCACCACTATTCTTCAGCTTCATCTGCCAATTGTTTCAGGGTCTCCGGCGTAAAACTTCGCATTCCCAGCTTGTTGATAAGAAATTCAATTCTTTCTCTGCCAAGGGCTTTAGTGAAGATGTCCGCTAGCTGATACTCCGTACTGACAAGGTAAAGTTCTACTACTCTGTTCTCAACTTGCTCTTTTTTGAAGTGGAATCTGATGTCAATATGTTTTGATCGAGAATGTTGAACATTGTTGCAGCATAAGGCAATAGTGCTTTTGTTATCACAGTACATTGGAATTTTATTGAATCTAAGGCCATAGTCGGTAAGTTGTGATCTCATCCAAAGGACTTAAGCACAACAGCCAGACGAGGCTATATATTCAGCTTCCGTACTGAATATCGTAGCGCTTTTCTGCCTTTTTGATGACCAGCTAACAAGTCTGTCTCCTAATAATTTCATACTTCCAGATGTACTTCGTCTAGTATCTTGGCAACCCGAATGATCAGCGTCTGCATAAGCTGTTAGAGCAATAAAAGAATCCTTTGGATACCAGAGTCCCCTATTAACGGTTCCTCTTAGGTATTTAAAGATTCTTTTTACAGCATGTAAGTGCTTTTCGGTAGGCTTTACTTGATACCAGGCACACATGCATACAACAAATGTAAGGTCTGGTCTACTGGCTGTAAGATACATAAGGGTGCCAACCATTCCATGATAGTGTGTAGGATCAATGGCTTTCCCTTGTGGATCTTCATCCTGTTTGGATTTCTCCACCATGGGAGTATCCACGGGATCACTAGATTCCATACCATGTTTTTTTCAAAGATTTATGAGCATATTTTAACTGGTTTAGAAAGATGTCTCTAGGACTTTGTGAAATCTGTAGTCCTAGAAAAAAAATGATATTTTGCCCATCATCGACATCTTAAATTTTGAACACATTATTTTTGAAAAATTGTCACATAGTTCAGGTGTAGTAGACGCAAAGATTATATCATCAACATAGATATGTACCAGGAGAATATCCTTGCCTTGTCTTCTGATGAACAATATGGGATCCACGGTTCCTTTAGAGAATTCCTGAGAGAGTAGAAACTTAAATAATAGATCGTACCACGAGCGAGGAGCTTGTTTCAATTTATAAAGAACCTTCTTAAGCTTGTATACATGATTCGGATTGTCTTGATCCACAAACCCGTATGGTTGGCTAACATAAACTTCTTCGCGTAGAATGGCATTCAAGAATGTCGTTTTTACATCCATTTGGTAGACTATCATATTCATGTGAGCAGCAAATGCGAGAAATATTCGAATAGCATCAAATCTAGCCACTAGAGCAAAAGATTCTTCAAAATAAATTCCCTCTTCTTGACGGTAACCACATGCAACTAATCGAACCTTGTTCTTTAGAATTCCTCCTAATTCATCATGTTTCACCTTGTAGATCCATTTTAAAGTAATGGCCATCACTTTATCTGGACGAGGAATAAGTTCCCAGACTTTAAGACATTCAAATTCATTTAGCTCCTCTTGCATTGCTTCAATCCAACATGATTGAGTTAATGCATCTTTATAAGTCTTTGGTTCAACTGATGTGAGGAAAGCATCATAGTAACAAAATAAGGCTTGTTCATGTAGTTGGTGTATTGTGGAAACAAGTCTTTCGAGTTCATCGATTATGTTGTCCAAAGGATGATCCTTAGTCCATTTATTAACATGTTCCGAGTTAGGAGCAGCAGTGTGCACAACAGTGGGAATAACGTCCGAAGAAGATGATGCTTCAGAATTATTTTCTGGAATTAGAATACCAAAGAACAGATCGTTATTCATGTGTGCAACATCTAAGTCGTGATTCTCTTCTTCAACATCATTAGAAATGACTGGAGATTGAGTTTCGGGTGAAGTTTGTGAGTTACTAAGAGATGGTGCATCTTGGTCAACAGTTATTGAGGAAAGTAAACCAGTTGATGCAGCGGGTTCTAGAGCTACTACTTCAGCAATTGGAGCAATGACTTCATGTGCCGGTAGATCAACACTAGGTGGAGGATTAAGTAATTCATCAAACAGTGGTTGAAACAAAATGTCCCAATCAGTTCTTGAAGGTGATACATACGGTGTTGAAGGAGGAGGGTTTGGAGTGAGTCCTGAACTGACTGTTGCAGGAGTCATTTCATGAAGTATGAGTTCTAAACAACTGTGTTCAGAAGCCATAGTTTTCAGCTCATCAAAATCTTTATGAATTGTTTTGATGATTCGTCTGGTACGTCGGTTGTAAATTCGAAATGCTTTCTTTGTGGGTGCATAGCCAATAAAAATACCAATATCAGCTTTCGGTTGTAACTTTCCCAAGTTCTCATTGTTATTTGTCGAATAACAAAGTGCACCAAATACATGGAAGAATGATAAGTTAGGAAGTTTGTCATGTAAAAGCTCATATGGTGTTTTGCCGTGACGAAGACGTAGTAATCCGACATGTTATAACGTTCGTTTACCTAGTGATAGCTAATCACCCGAACGGGGATTGTCAATCCCGAATAGATCTATTTTATATCATTCGCGTGGACATCACGCTATAAACGTTCGTACCAGCGATAGCTAATCACCCACAAAAATAGAACAGGGAATCCACACCCGAATAGACTATTACATAACATTCGCGCTCACCCCCTCCAAGTGATTTTACCAGTTCATGACGCTATAACGTAGACTTATAATATACCCATGCACAGGTGTCCCCCTACAAGAACACCCTAGCAGCCCCGGCATTGATTTAAAGAATATATACTCCTTACCGGTCCCCTCCAAGAACACCCGAGCAGCTTAAAGTAAAAATATGTACTACTCCCTTACCTGGTTACTCCCTCCAAGAACCCCGGCCATATACCTTTTTGTCATCAGTTAAATCCGCTTAAGCTAATCCGTAATCCTTTTTCAAAAGTAAAATATGCATTCGTGACCAAAAATGAAGTCAAGTAATGTATCCCATAGCGAGCTATGTAAATGAGTATGTTAAACCAATTTGTAAACAATCATGTAAATGCATTTGTAAACAAGCATGTCTCACCCCAAAAATTATATAAAACTTAAAACTGGTCTATAAACTCACAATACTTTAAAAAAACAATCACATTGTTATAAGATAAACCGATAAGAAAGAGTTGGTAACAAGCATGTATTCCCCTCACGGTTTATTACACATTCATAAGATTGAAAAGGCGAGGCTATGAAAACACTCACCTCGATGATCATAACGATTGACAGATAGGCATCTAATATGCACAACACACAACGAAAGACGAAGCGCTCGATCAAGAAGTTGCAACTAATCTTAACGCCTAGTCCCACTAGCCTAGGATAATGTATTTGGGTTTCCCGATGAATGGTTACATCAACGCGACACGTTGATAAAGATTTAGATTTAAAGTTGTAATAGTTTGGTGGTTGGTTAAATAATTAAATTGAAAAGTGAACGCAAAGTACGTAATATATTCTTTATATATTACATATGAAAAATAAGCTCTTATAATTCTTACCGAATTATTAACAAGACAAACAATCCAAAGATTACTGGAAAAGAATATAATTACTTGCAGATATAATATAATAAGTGTGAGTAGTTAATTAAACCAATTAGTTTGACACCAATTAGTTTGACACCAATTTAATTAATAAAAAGACTTTGAATAAAAGTAGACACATGCCTTAACGTTATGAATTAAATCAACCGATCTTTGTAACCGTTTATAACCATTATAAAATATAAAATAATATTTTATAAATTATATTTCGTTTCTACGATAGATTGTGTCCTAAAACATGTTGCCTTCGATGTAAAAGTATAGTTTTCGTTCATTGGTTGGGTTATTGTATAATACAAGTTAATGTATCTTTTTAAAATATAACTTGGTCCCCTTTATCCGTTTCTAAAATAATATAAAGCTTTATAAATCATTGCTAAACTTATAATTTAAATATATAATTCCGTCATGACTTTCCCTTTTCAAAACGTTTCCCCACATTCATAAAACTTAATGTTTCCATATACGAAAAGCTTAAGGTTATCCATTATTCAATATATGCTTGCAATTTATTCGAGTTTTCCATTTTTCCAACTCCCACTTGTTTCAGATATAACATATATATATTCACGTTATTATATCTAAACTCACAAACTAATAAACATCGTATTTATTTAACCATTTTACCACCAATTTATCCGATTTTAATATATATAAAATCTTAATGCCTTTTATTATTTGAATTATATTTACCAAACGCACCCTTGTGCGGATTCTACCAACCAAACGCACCCTTGATGTTGTATCACATCCAACCAAACACCCCTTTATTGCTCTTATCATTCTCATCAAACCAGCCCTTATGGCTGTTAACCCAAACCAAACACCCCCTTGTGGCTGTCATAAATCAAACAGCCCTCTTCGGCTGTTAAACCCACCACCAAACGCACCCTTATTGATTTATATCAAAACAAAACGCACCCTTTTGGTGTAACAATCAAACCAACGCCCCTTTGGTGGTGGCTGATAAGCCAAACGCACCCACTGTTGGTGTCATAACAACCAAACGCGCCCTACGTATTTTAACAACCAACCGCACCCGCTGTGGTGGTGGCGTGGGTGGTGGGATGGTTATGATGATGATGGTGACGTGAGAATGATGATGATGAAAGCAGTGGGGTGGTGATGAGGTGGTGGTGGCCGGTTGTGGCTGCCGGAGGGGGGGGGAAGGGAGGAAGCCGCTGCGCGTGAGGCGCCGTGTTAAAAGGGGATCGAGAGATCCGTTGTGAGGATCATTTTTGAATTCGGCCGGAAAAGTCCGCCGGAAAAGTTTTCTGGCGGTGGCGTGGTGGCCGACGGCGGCGGCTGGCCGGACATGGGAGAGGGGTGGCCGGAAAATTTGAGAGAGAAAGAGAGTGTGTTATGTGTGTGTGTTTTATATTTTGTTAAAATGAAATAAATATATAAAACTTTTTATATATATAATATATATATATATATATATAATTATATATATATATATATAATATATATATATATATATAAAAGTTTTAAAGGGAAGTGACAGTCAAAGATAATTGACGTTTATTATATAAATAGTAGCACAGGGACCAAAAGTGTAATATTGAGAAACTTTTATAAAATATTGGTTCGGGACTCATTTGAGCGACTTAACGGATGATTCAAATCTCCGAAACTTGCGCCATTGTTTTCCAAATCATTTTTCTGATAAAAATGAGTATTTATTTGATAATATTTCGTAAATATTTTTATAACATTTATAAAAATATTCGTTATTTTATTTTGGTGAACCGGTTACTCCTCGCAAGTAAAACTAGAAAATAAAAATTTTAACCCTGTATATTTTGCGTTATCACAAACGATTTTCGAATAAATGATGACTAATTTATTAAATATTTTTATTTAATAAAAATGTTAATTAAATATAATTTAATTATTTTCTCGTTTCTAAATCTTGCGAGGACATTTCAGTCACTTTCTGACTGTTTTCGGGTCTCGGTCAAAACTGAAAATTGTCAGAATTGTCGTTTAACATCAAATTAGTCTTTAGAGTCCGAGTTAGAAAACATTGGTTTAGTGTTCGTTTTTGTACACAACTATTAATTATTATATACTTTTTCGTTTTCAAGCCAAATAAATTAAAAATAACTTTCACTTGGGAAATATAATAATAAATATGATTTATTATTTGAAATACGTTCCGAAAATTTACCGGTCACGCGGTAATTGTTTTTACGAGACAATAAAAGACCAAAAGTCAAGAAGTCAAGTCAGACCCAAAAAGTCAAAGGGTAAAATCGTCATTCGAAATTTCGAAAATTCTCGGATGTTACAGTACCTACCCCTTAAAGAAATCTCGTCCCGAGATTAAATTTGTGTTATCCCTTGTGTGACCAAGGAAAGACTTAAGGTTTAATAAACTCGTCTAAAACAAGACGCTGATAACTTTATTCAGCAAAATTCGGTGTTTCTACACTTCTCAATCGAAGCATAAAAATTTTGACTAGGTTTTGGTCCAGGATATTTTATCCATCACAAATGGGTATCTCAAAATATAATCATTACATCTTATGACGGTATAAAAAATACGCGTTATATGAAAGTCCTCATTATAGTGAAAACCACAAGAAAAAGGTGTAGTCCGTGATATGTTTGAAGAAGT
Organism: Tanacetum coccineum; assembly: GCA_026074375.1. Taxonomy (NCBI): domain Eukaryota; kingdom Viridiplantae; phylum Streptophyta; class Magnoliopsida; order Asterales; family Asteraceae; genus Tanacetum; species Tanacetum coccineum. The sequence goes on from BQNB010009847.1 coordinate 41,656, forward strand.
TGCTAATGTCCGAGGACGGATTCTCGTTTACTACTATCTGTAAGGTTTCGATGATTTCACATCAACGTGCTTATGGATGTAAAGTACCCAACTTACTTCATTACTAAGGAGTATCGCGACCCTAAGTCTTCCTCTTCTACTAGTGGGCCCGAAAATGAATAGTCACAACTATCGTTTATCGATAGGTGTTTATCTCGTTTAAAAGGAAGAGCATTACCTATTGGATAAAGTTTTGTATCCGTCGGGACCAAGCTCAGGACCCAACAGCACGACCAAAACGTCAATACTATAACAAAATGGTATGGGATGCCGAAGAATGAGACATTTCGAGAAAACATATACCCAGAATAAATTTTAAACAAAAAATTGTGGGGGGAAAAAAAAAAAAAAAAAGGAGCTCGCAAAGAACTTATGCGATAGACGGGGATTATGGTACTCAGTCGCTAGTTTTTAAGGACGAACAACCCATTAACCTCAAGTGGGTAACAAGTCTGTTAGTTCCACGAACCAGTTCGTGATCGTAAGGATTCGTAATGGCAAAATTAATAACTTCAGGAAGAGATCTCGTAGCTCAAATGAGGCCTTAAGATCCTGCTGAGTGGTAAGACACGATTGTGTTTCTAGACCTTTTTTTACCATTCTGGTGATTAATCGAGTTAGGTTCATACCTGTCATATCGATACCATTAAGCCCACTCATTTATAATTCATTATTTGCATAAAGAAGCGTCCTAATTTATGTAATTAATGAATTGATAAACTTATGGTTCAGTGATTTACAATTTATTTATTTAAATGAAGAGGCGTCCCAATCCTTTTAAATAAACAGATTATAAATCATCCTACTTAATAACTCCCGATGCAAGTGTTTTGTTGTTTTGGGTTTGTTAAGTCTTAGAGTTTGAAAGTGGAAAAAAATTGTCCAAGTGTCGACCGCTACTATCAAACCGTTGTCACTATATGACAAACTGCTACAGAATACGACAAACCGCTGTCACTGACTTCCTGATAAACCGCTGCCTAATAGGACAAACCGCTGTTAGTGTACGAACTGACAAACTGCCAGTACAATGTACAAGTATGTCAAACTGCTGCGAAGAAATAGGAACAGAGAGCCAAACCGCCGGCTAGAAAAACAAACTTTTACACCTAAAAATCACCCTTTTGAACGTTTTTGCTTGATTTCTTTTGCACAACAAGGTACCACAAGGCTATAACTAATAGAAAAACTTAAACTTTAACATTACAAACATCAAAATCTAGGAAAAATGGAAAACAAGCCAAGAACCTCAAAAAGTACAAATTTTGATCTAAACCAAGCAACAAAACGCACATACACACGATCTAATCATCCCATGAGCTCTGATACCAATTGTAGGAACTTGGATATCATAACACAATGGTAGATTAGTGGATTGGCCGAATCTTAGAGAGAGTAAGACTAGAGAGAAAAGCTTCCAGTCAGAGAAAGTAAAACTTGTATTATGAAACGACCAACCTCCTCTTCCATAGGATGGAAGAGGTATTTATAGTTCTTACAAAAACCGGCCCATAGGCCTTGGTATGGGCTTACACATGTGGGTTTATTACCCGGCCCAATATCGTATGTCATACAATTAATATTAAACTACGAGCTATGATAAACTGTAAAATAGACGGGGTGACCGAGTCTTTTTCTTATATCTAACAAGTTAGTACAAAATGTAACACCCCCAAAAATGCGAGTCGTAGCGGAAGTATGTCTGGGGGAGTTTCATAATACACAACGCTAGATACAAGAGAACGACCTCTAAATGTGTCGTTTGAAAAATAATCTCGTTGATTTCCTTGAAATTGATATAACATTTGTCCCATAATTGCATCACCATGAAAAACTTGAATGTATAGACTCCAATGCACTTCAAGTAAGCCAAGTATCTATATCACCTGAGAAAAACATGCTTAAAACGGTCAACATAAAGTTGGTGAGTTCATATGTTAGTTTAAATATGAATGTAAGTTTCAAATGAATGTATTTGTCCACTGTGTCATCACAGTACCATGTAAAAATCCCAAAGATTTATAAAGAATGCACGACACATTTTATGTCACCAAAAGTACCAATCTTATCCCAGAGATTTATAAAGAATGCATGATCAATTTAATGTCACCAAAAGTACCAATCTTATCCCAAAGATTTATAAAGAATGCATGACCAATTCAATCCCCAAATAGTCACAAAAATGTACGTATGATCGTTGTACCCCAATTGTTCAAAGCATGTATGATATTTATATATATATATATCACCAAAATGTTTCAAGTATGTATTGCCACTTTATTCAAGGCACAGTAAATATCCATGTGAGTATAAAACAATGATTACGATTACTCTAAGCTCATGAAACTGATGCGCTAACAGAAATAATAGCCATGTGCTTACACCGGATGTCCCCACCTGGACACCCTCAGCATTGAATTACTTTACATGTGCCTACACCGGATGCCCCCACCTGGACACCCTCAGCATTGAATTATTTTATGTGTGCCTACACCGGATGCCCCCACCTGGACACCCTCAGCATTGAATTACTTTACGTGTGCCTACACCGGATGCCCCCACCTGGACACCCTCAGCATTGAATCACTTTATAACATACAACCTGAGCTAATCCGTAATCATAAAAGTATAGTATGTGTTTACGTTCAAAAACTAAACCAAGTATTGTATCTCCTCGCGAGATGTATAAATGAGTATATAAACCAAACAGGTAATCAACCATATAAATGCATTTGTAAACAAGCATGTTCTCACCCCAAAATATATGTAAAACGAGTAAAAACAGGGGAGCTATAAACTCACAATATCCTTTAAAAACAATCACGTTGTTATAAGATAACCGAGTAAGTATAAGAGTTTGTAGACAAGCATGTATCCCCCTCGCGGGTTTATAAACATTCAAAAGATTGAAAAGCGAGGTTATGAAACTCACCTCGATGTTGAAGAACGATTGACAGATAGGCATCTAATATGCACAACACAACGGAAGACGAAGCGGCTTGACCGAGTAGTTGCAACTAATCTTAACGGCTAAGTCCCACTAGCCTAGGATAACGTGTTTGGGTTTCCCGATGAGTGGTTACGTCAACGCGTCACGTTGATAAAAGGATTTAGATTTAAAGTTGTAATAGTTTGGTGGTTGGTTAAATAAACTAAATCAAAAGTAACGCAATGTATGTAATATATCCCGTATATATTACATGTGAAAAATATGTCAAGTATATAATTCATACTGTGAATTATATAACAAAGAAACCAATCAAATAAATAATCGAGATATATAATACTTTGTAGGTATTATATAAATATAAAGAACGTGAGAAAAATAACTGAAGCAGAACAATCTCGACAAGAATAAAAAAAAATCGTTTTCAGAATCAACATAAATTAATAAAACGTTCTTGCATAAAAGTAGACACACGTCTTAAAGTTACAGTTTAAACAAACGATGTTTGTAAAGCTTTTACAACAATTATGATGTTATCTTCTAACTCACATTTTATAAAATATAAATCATTTTATAAATTTATATTTCGTTTCCTCGACGGGTCGTGTCTTAAATAATTATCTCATTGTAAAAGTATAGTTTTCGTTCGTTTATCCGGTTATTGTATAATACAAATTATTATATCTTTAAAATATAACTTAGTCCCTTTTATCGGTTTCTAAAATAATAGAGGCTTTAGTAAAACATTACTAAGTATAAAAACTTATATAACTTTCGTCATGACTTTCCCATTTATATAACGTTTTCCATTTTCACAAAACTCAACGTTTTCCCTTAATCAATATATGTTGCAATTATTCGCGTTTCAATGTTTCAAATGCCCGCGTGTTCTATATATAATATATATGTTATTATATATAAACTAAACAAAATAATAAATATTATATTTATTTAACCATTTTAAACCACCAATATATATATCCGGTTTATAATTTATAATCTCGTGTTATATTTATTAGTCAAGTGTATAAACCAACGAACCCTTGATGATCTTTGTGCAAAACCAAACGCACCCGTTTGGCAAATCTGCCAAACCAAACAAACACCCCCTTATGTTGTTTTCTGCCCAACCAAACGCCCCTTGTGGGCTGTTAAACCCACAACCAAACGCCCCTTGTGGGCTGTTTTTAATACCAAACGCACCCTAATCAGTTTCTTTATAAACCAAACGCACCCTAATGTGGTTCTACTCAAACCAAACGCTCCTGCTGCTAAACCCGCAACCAAACGCACCCTTATTGATTTGAAAACCCAACCACACCCTTGTGGTGTTGAACCCATGAAACCAAACGCCCCTTGTGGGCTGTTAAACCCACAACCAAACGCCCCTTGTGGGCTGTAACAACACCTAACGCACCCTACGGTGCGGCTGTGTAAACCAAACGCACCCTTGGTGCATATTTTAAAACCAAACGCAGCCCTTGCTGCTGAACCACCAAGCGAACACCCTTTTTGGGTGGCTGCCACCCATCCCAACGCACCCTTGAGGTGGTTATGACCAAACCCGACGCACCCTTTTGGTGTAAACATGAAACCGAACGCACCCTTGGTGCTAAGAATAAACCCGACGCACCCTTTTGGTGTAAACATGAAACCGAACGCACCCTTGGTGCTAAGAATAAACCCGACGCACCCTATTCGGAGATGGTGACGATGGTGGCGTCGGTGGGGAGGCAGTCGGAAGAGGGGGCAGCGCGTGGCAGCGAGTGACCTAGGGGATCGGTTAGATCGAGTCACGAGGAGTATTTTTTGGAGTTGGCCGGAAAAGTCCGTCGGAAAAGTTTTCCGGCGGCGGCAGCGTGGTTGTGGCCGGAATCCGGCGACGGCGGCCGGATATGGAAGAGGGAGAGGAAGATGGTGCATTATGTGTGTGTGTATACCTTTTTGAAAAAATGAAATATTTGTTATAAATTTTATTTATATATAAAACTTATAATATGAAATGGCAAGTGTTTCATAGTATAGGGTTAATTGTATAAATATTCCACAGGGACTAAAGGTGCAATTTTTGGGAAACTTTTATAGAATATTGGTTCGGGACTCGTTTGAGCCACTTATCGGATGATTCAAAATACGAAACTTGCGCCATTGTTTTCCAAATCACTTTTCTGATAAAAATGAGTATTTACTTGATAATATTTCATAATTATTTTTATAACATTTATAAGAATGTTCGTCATTTATTTAGTGACTCGGTGGGGGGGAGAGGCGCGCAGCGAGGCGCGGATGAGAGGGGGATTGTTTAACGGGGGTGCGGATATTCCGCGGTTACAACAATGGGGGGGGGTGGGGCCTGGAGGGAGGAGGGAGGGTAGGGAGTAAAATATTAAATGCTTTTATTTAATATTTTTATTAAATAAATAGTGATAATTAAAAATAAATTTAATTATTCTTGTGTGTCGGTACCCGTTGTGTGCAGTTTTCAAAACTTTGCGAGGCTGTTTTTGCCCTCTTCTGCTTGTTTTCAAGTCTCGGGTAAAACTAAAAAGTTGTCTAAAATATCGTTTTACATCAAATTGCTTTAGGGTCCGAATCGTGAAAACGTGCTTTAGTGGTTCGTTTTTGATAAATCAACTATGAATTAATATAAATATATATATTTTTCGTTTTCAAGTCAAATAAGTTAAAAATAACTTGCACATGAAAAATGTAATAATAAATATGATTTATTATTTAAAATATGTTCCGAAAATTTTACCGGTTACGCGGTAATCGCTTTTATGTGACAATAAAAGATCAAAAGTCAAAAAGTTAAGTCAGACCCAAAAAGTCATAGGGTAAAATCGTCATTCAAAATTTCGAAAATTCTCGGATGTTACATAATTCCTCTTCCTAACTCTTCACATGTTTTGCTCACCTGAAAATGATGCTTAAAACGTCAACAAAATTGTTGGTGAGAGTTACAGGTTTAAGACTCACTTATGACACCGCGATCAACAAAAACAACATTTACGAACATATATGCATGGCTATTCTATCACAACATAAATTCACATTTATCTGGGGTGGATCGTACCCCTCCGTCCCATAATATCTCCGCGCAAGACTGAATATCTCCGCGCAAGACTGAATATCTCCGCGCAAGACTGACCCACTTGACTAGCTAAGTCCGTTCGGGTCTCACACAAGGTCATGTCATCCTCACATACACATGCCTTACCACAATCAATATCACATAGCAATAGCACATAGCAATCATATATGTCGACACTTAAAAACACATATCACGGTTCATAATTCAAAAACAGTTTGCATCATTTCCATCCCAAAATATAAGTAAAAAGTGGGACTGTAAAACTCACCTCGATGCAAAGCAAATCCAAACTCTTCAATTAACCTTGCAAATAATCTATACAAAACAATACACACATGTTACCATCGATTAGGTCTCTCACCCAAGTCGATGTAACAATCACAACGATGGATACTCTATACCCTATCTTGATTTAACTCATCTATATACTCTTCACAACTTGCTAACCTCAAGTTACCTTATAAAACCTACATCTCAACTTTCTGCATTTTATCCTGTTTTTATAGTCACAAGATGACTCCAAATAAAATACTAAAACACCTAATTAGTTCTTCTCCTTACATTTCATAGCTCCCCAATGAGTTGTGAGCTTCTATGATTTTTGGATAAAAATAATAGTGAGTGTAACCATTTTATAAAAATTCAACATCACAAAGTGTCCAGAATTTGACCTGATTCGACCTTCAAAACGTTTAGCTTGAGCAGACCCATTTAAACACTTAGGAAAATTCTACAAAAATTCTAAAAAATCATAAACATCATGAACTTGCTACAGTAGCAAGCCCATCAATTAAAAAGACGTTTTGATATGGTTTTTGACCTCACAAACACAACTCAGAATCTGCCCTGAAAACTCAGTTTTGACAACGAATCTTGTTTGATTAATTTGACTAACTTCCACTCACTTTTAATTCATGAAACCACTTGGGTTGGAAAGTAGACTCTCTGTAGTTAATTTTAGGCTCAAGAAAATCAATAAAAGCTATCCGTATGACCGAGATATGGCTCTCGCAAGATGACCTAAAATTCTGCCCAGATTTCTATTCCGAATTTAGCATAATTAACCCTAATTAACTTACCCAAAACCCTAATTATTATCCCTAAAACGATTTTTGATGATCAAAACCTCTTAATTACAGATTATTTACAATAACCTAATTCATACTTAATGATTGTTACATTAATTAAAATCAATTGTATTGAAAAATTTAGAAAACAATACCTTAACTCTTGAAAATCAAAACCCTAAAAAATTTTGAGGTTTTCTTCTTGTTTTGTGTTGTTCGACCGGCCAAGGGAAGGAGAGGAAAAATCAAAGTGATTTGGTTTAGGTTTGATTTGTATTTATAGGCCTTAAAAGATAATTACCAAAAACAAGTTGTAATCTAATTAGGATATCTTTTCCTTTTTCTTTTCTTTTACTAAAATTCATTTTTTTCTATTATAAATTTTTTTATTTATTTATTATTATTTACAACTTTAATACCTATATTTTTTTGATTCTAGGTTAAAACCTTTGCTTATTTCGCTAAACCTTGAACTTTCTAACTAGATTTCTAACAAGCCTTCACTTCCAATTATTTCTAAAAATGGAAAGTACTCTAAAATCACTAAAATACTAACATAATATATATAATATGTATTATATATATAGTACTTACATAAAAAATTACGTACACGACATTTGAAACTACGCAAAGCTTCCAAATGATCTCATTTCCATTCAATCTCATTTCAACTAGTACCATGATTCATAAATCATGTACTTCAATCTCATACACATATCTCTTACAAAACACATAAAACACATAAAGAACGCACATAAACGCTTCAAATATATTCTAAACAAACTGACCAACCGGCTCAAACCACGGTTGTCACATCTAAAGAAATTGCAGTTCAACAAGGGATCCGAAAAACTAGGGCAACCAAGAAATCTTCTACCAGGGTTGTGTTGAGTCCAAGATGTACGACATCTTGCTACTTGACCACAACCGCAAAGGATTGGGTTTGCCATTTTTTCAGAGGGATTTGGATGAGAATGGGTGTTTGAAACCCTAATTTAATTGGGATGGAGGAGATGGGTTTTGGTTTATGGATTTGGAAAGAAAGATTAACCCTAGTTTTATATAAAAAATACCACCGATACACTTTTAAATTGGCGAGGCCCAGATAATTCCAACGTGGCATGAAAACCTGGCTATCAGCTAATAGCCCCTTATGGGAGTAACGCGAGTGTAGGTTTTTAATATGTTCAGTAACCCATACAATAAACACGTATACATGAGTAACCTATTTGTAACCAAAAAACAATAAAACATAGGTAGGAAGCATTGTTGGCCAACTTCAGTAACTTTATTAGTGTATTAAACCTCATAGATAATAGGCCACTTTATTAGATCCATGCAGAAAAAAAATTCTTTTATAGCGTAAAAAAGTCCATTATAAACTAATACCAACATAGTGCAAAAAAGAAATTAAAAAAAAAGAAGAAAAAGAAAAAATAGAGTTGAGAAATGGGCGTTTTATATTATGATTCAACTTTAATTTTACTTTTTTGGTAACCATGGTTTTCGACCTCTTGGCCGACTAATCCACGGGGTTTAAACTTACCATCACACAGACTCAAACCAAGTAAATCTCTCCCTTTTCAGGAGGTTGGTGTGGCCACTTTAAGGTTGTCTTCACCTAACAAGAATTGAACTGGAGACATCACACATTTTAGAGTGATAGCCACAACTACCTTTGCCACTAGGCCACCCTTGAGTGGTTTTCAACTTCAAAGTTATTATATAAGTCTCAAACAAATTCAAGTTAATAAATAATTCTAACAAACCCACGTACATGATAGGGGTGTTCATCGGTTCGATTATCGGGTTGTTCGTTTTATTCGGTTCAGTTAATCTTTTACTGGGTAAAATCGAAAACCGAACCAAACCGAACTGAATTCAAATTGGATTAAACGAACCGAAAATCAAACCGAATAACCCGAATTACATAATTTTAATTATTTATTCATTTATTAATATAGATTTTTAGCACCAAAAAAGTTTTCAAGCTTAAAAAATATTATATTTATACAGGAAAAAAGTTTTAGTATTTTTTTATATTGATGTATAGAAAAGAATCAATTACTAAAATGAGCCAATAAATATTTTTTTTTCACGTTTTAAAAAGATTCATTTTTTTCTAATTTTATGTTTGCGTGACTCCATTGGATATGTTTGCCAATGTCTTTTTTTAACGAAAATTTGTCTTTTTTCAAAAAGACAATTTGTCGAACAAAAGCGAAAAATCGAGCAGAAGTCTATTTTTGAAATTTTTCCTTAAATGGTCTATTAGTTGGAAAAAAAAATTAATTCGGCTTATTTCAGTTATTGACCGTATATATAAAATATATATTTTTGAATTAATTTGGTTTTCGACTAAGGTTGCCAAAACGATAACCAAACCGAAAACCGGAATATTTAATTTAGTTGGTAAGTTTTGACAAATTCCGTTCAGGATTACAAATTCATCATATTCGTCATTTTTCGGTTCTTTGATTTTGATGTTCGGTTTACCGAGTATTTACCTAATACATGATACAATTATACGGCTCAAAATTTCAAATTAAAACTAATACCGAACAAATTGCAAAAATTATAAAAATCTGATTAGTTAAAGAAGAGACCCCCAAATTCGAGACGAGACCCAATAAAAAGCCAAAACCGCAATATTGGTCGCTAAGATAATCGTTGTAGCCACATAATGCAAATGCGATAACTTTGTCGCAAACAAATTTCAAACAAACAATAACCACATAATCCCAAACAAACAAATTCTTTGAGGTCGATTGAACAAAAATGGTCGACTAGAAATTCAATTGTAACAATTTTTTTAATACCAACTAGTTATGATGCCCGTGCACGCACGGGCTTTTTAATAAAAATTTAAATAATGTACATTTGTTTATTAAAAAACAAATAGCTCAATTTTTGTTTTTATTTTATTTTCGTAGACATGATTTTATGAACAAAGTGCACTTATTATGAGCATTTACAATCACACAGAACCCCATCAGGAATTTAATAACAAAGGTGTTAAATACATGGCAGCCGCAGCCACCCATGGTGCGAGCACCCGTGAACGGAATATTCTACTATGTTCTCAATTCTAATAAAAGGCACTCGAATAATGTTTCATTTCCAGAAGAGATCTCAAATATAAAAGAGTTACACATGGTCATGTTGTCAATTTTAGTGGCACCAAAATATCAAATTCGTATACCAGAAGAACCACATTGATTTATGTTACTAAGTTCCCACTTCTTTTTTCACAGAATGTAAATGTCTGTTGATCAAGAGATTGATGCCTGACTGTGTTGTCGATTTAAAGGTACCAGACCCTTAAGTGCAACTCATTAACCCACACACAAATATCAGATCAAACTCTTTTGTACAGAACACTAAGCATATTGCATAAATAAAAATCTATTTTACATACACATACTAAAGTTGATGGGGTCCACAAGAAGAATAATATTCTAAACGGCTGGCCAACACCCGAAAGCCAGGAGCTTTTTTATCTTATCCTAAGAATCTCGCCCTTACTATAAGTTTATAGTACTTAATATATTTAAACCAAAATTATGCTTGTGGTCATATAAGGAATTGAATAATTGTTTTCAAACAAAAGTTTCCAAAAAATGAAAATTCAGGTGATCGTACATGCGGACTTTTGATGCATATCAGCATCAGTTATTATGAATTGTTAAATCTTAAAAGTCTAATGTTGTTAACTATTTTCTCTCAGAAAGTGTCGATAAAAAAATGAGTTTGTTATATAAATACTTAATTTGGTGACACAAAACTTACCTGGTCAAAAGCATAAATTATGTCAGTATACCAAATTCACAACACTGCAATTGCAGAAAGCATAGATAATCTTATCATAGGCTAAATGAAGAGAGTTCTTTGTTTAGACTACCCGAGAAAGTCAAGTTTTTTTTCGTATGACTACTACATCTTTTGAATCTGGCAGTAGTGATAGAGATTGTCATTTTCCTTCTTGGAAATAAAGCTCCATGAGTTTTCACCTCCACAAGATGATGTCCTAGCTAGTTTATAATGGTTGGAAATGGAAAAAACACGAGGTATATAGAGATAGAAGTACCCATACAACTCTGTGCCGTATCCTGCTCACATGTTAACCATCAATGTAGCAAAACAACGGAATTTAAGACTACAACTATATATAACACCATAAACAATCTGATGCAAATATCTTCAAAATAAAAGTTCATTATGCAAGAAATTAATGTTGATAAAGTACCATATGAATTAAATGGCCTGGCATGAAACTGCAACCTTTATGCAGATTCCCTTTCTGGTGACCATTCACAAGCTTTGTAGATATAGCAAATCAATGTTTCAAACCATTCAGAATTCCCCTTTGCTACTTCAAATGACTAATTATGTCTTCCTGCAGCAACTGTCACCTGTAATGACAAGAGCACATGCACGTAGTAACATGACCATGTGTATATATCATTTTTTCTACATTATAAGTTACGAAGTATGTTCATCTAATGATTTTTACCTTCTTGTCTTGTATGACATACAACAAATTTGAAGCACTCGATCCATTCCCGTTTCGTCTTTTTTTTTGCCAGTTTGAGATAAATATCTTGCGATGTCAAAACTTGATTAACATGTGGCTCATCGATAAGATATACACAATTCATAAAACTGTGAAAATACCCTAAAATATTTCATAAATTTAAGATCCAAAAATAAATGGAAATCTTAATTTTTATAATAAATTATTAAATCCTATATCCCACCATAGTTGCAACATACCTGCTTAGCCACATTTTAGCATAAAAATGTCTACCTTGATAGCTAATTCTTTGTCAAAGCTTTCTGTGGCACTATCCAGATCCTCAAAGTTAAGTTGCGAAACCCTATCAAGTGTAACCCAGGCATGTTGGACAACTATTTATGATTTTTTAATTAAGAAGAGCTATATATGTTTTAATGTTCATATTTTGTGAGGATGAGTATGAAAATTCTAACTAGATATCTACTTACAAGTTAATGGTTACACGAAATTAAAACTAAATCTGAATCCTCCTTTACCGATCATGCATATTGCTCACGTTTTATCTTGTTCCCCTCCAGAATCTACTCTGACCGTCCATCTATTATGGTTGGTTGTATAATGGGGTGTCTTTGGGTAGGTGTTTTTTTTTTTCTTGTGTCGATGTAGGGTGAGGTGATGTGAGAGGTTCTTTACTGGTTGGTAAACCTGGAGACCATTCTCAATAATAATATGTAACATGCGCACATAAATATATATAATTCATATATATATTAATGTATTATATGTAACTGTGATGTACAAAAAAATGATAATTTAGAATTACCTACCCAATTGAAGACCATGAAACCCAAATCCAAGTCAACGCCACCATCCTTGGTGAAAGTCTTGGTATGACTACCATGATAGTCTTCTTTAGCACATCGTCCGTCCCAACTTTTTTTAGTACATGCACGGACACCAGCATCACTAAGGCTTGCACCACCAACTACCCCTCATATTAGACAACGTTATTAAGGTAGTGAAAGAATACCAGGGGACCAACAATCATCAAGACTATTCCTTTAGATATCAATGTTTCAAGTAACTCATGAACCTCTCCACGGCCAGCTTCCATGGCTACTTCTCCCAAGCTTCTATATTCCAAGTGGCCGTCTCTGCATTACACTAACCCAGGTACCCATCACTCTAAATTTGATTTTTAAATGAATAAGATAATATTGTGTAAGGTTGATAATAACTTACATCCGTTCTTAAAATGACCGAAACCTTTCTGATTGACTTATTATAGGGAGAGAACAGTACATTGATGAAAGTGGCTTAATCTATAAGAAAACATGAAAGAAGTATTGTTTTACTTGCAGAATGCTTACATTACTTATGGTATGGAATGTGACAAATGTATCGATGTGATATATAAGGCTAAAGTGACTACTTTATTAGTTGATGTGTAAGTTTCAAATAAAGAGAACCTAAGACAGTAAATTGATAGGCGAAGGCGAAAGAATAATATGGAAGAATGTCTTATACTTTTGTATTATGATGTTGCAAGAATGGGTGTTTGGCAGTAACTAAAAATAAATACAAATTTAACTATCAGGGGATGTTTAGGATTAAACAATTAAATAAGATATTACCTAAGTAATATATGCAATTCAAGGGTGCCATTGAACTCCCTTATGCAGTTTTTGAAAAAAAAGACTACATCTTAGGATTCAGCTATTATTATGTTCCTCTTGATACACAACCAAACTAAGGCCACCTCAAACACTACTGAAACCCCAAGCACCTGCTGAAACTCGACGACCCAATTAACATCCATGAGAAAACTAAATAACCACTGTCGCTACACCGTCACAACAATTATCAAATTGATACTATGACAAAGGATTAAGGAGTATAATAACTTTGTAATCATCGCATCATCATCTAATCAACTTAAAAAAACAGATTAGGGTTTCAGCGATTGAAAGATAATAAAGTATTGAAATTGAAAATTTAAATTTAAATTTACAATCCAACCTTCGAATTCAATAAACCGCGAGTTATCATGAATGTTCTGGGAACAATGGTTTGAAGCACCTCTTTTGGTTTATAGAGGGTTTAAGAAGAAAGAAGCGATAGATTTGGGAGGATTGTTTTTTTTCATTATATATATATATATATATATAATATATATATATATATATAATATATATATATATATATATATATATATATATATATATATATATAATATATATATATATATATTATATATAAATTGAGGTCTTTTTAAAAAGTTTACATCGAGACACCATATATTTACCAAACTACCTCGTTGGGGTTTCTCCTTTGCAATATTTATTTATTAGTTTTAATAACTTAATAACTTTAGTAAATTCTTTCCGCTTTTTTAAAGCATCTATTATTTATACTATTGACACATCAGATTTAAACACAAATTTTAAAACAAAACGAATTGCAACACTTTTGCCAATAAAAAATTATTTAGGTTCTTATTAAATCGAAATTTTTAAATAAATAAATAATAATTAAGAAATTCTTACTAAATTAAGTATGATTTGATTTTTTTTGAAATACGAATATCCCACTTGACGTTTTCCTTTACTAAGTAAAAGATATCAAACAATCTTTTTTTCTTCTTCTTTATTCTTTAACGATCTTAGCTCTGAAATCACTTGTTGGCAATTCAAAAACAACAGAACAAACAAAATGAAAGCTTTATTCAAATTATTAAACCAAATTCAAAGACATATTTAATGGTGTCAAACCCAAAATTCTAATTCAAATGTTAAAAAAAATAAACTAAAGAAACAACTACTTTTGTTAAACTAATAAACAAACCGCGTATATAGTTACTTAATGTATAAACAAACTCATATAACTTAAAAAGTTTATAAAACAAGTCATACAAATAGCAATTTATCCAATACTACAAAAAATCGCGAATCGGTAGTCAGACAGTGGACCTTTTTGTAGCTTCTAATCGGTCTAGGCGAGATTAATCGGTAATTAATCGACGAGTTTTGTGTATTTTCGGCAAAATTTTCCTTAAAACCCAACTTATAATAGATAATTAGATATAAACTACCATAAGTGGTTAAAACATGTTTATGCGAGTTTTGGATATTTCTAGCAAGATTTGCTTTTAGCAAGTTTGACCATCATTGACTGTCTTTGATCACCGTTAATCATGTTTGACTGATTGTTTGACCGATTACTCGGCCACGGAAAGATCGGTGGCCCAGTAGCGCCTAGGCGGCGATTAATCGGCTTTGTAGGTCTTTTTTTGCAACACTGCATTTATCAAACAACTTTTAAAATTTAAGTCATTTTTTTAACAATTGATTGATATTAGGAGTCTTAGAATCTAAGGGCCCGTTTGGTTGGAGGGTTTTGTATGGGTTTAGACTCAAAAGAGTTACAATCTTTGTTTTGGTAAGTAAAATGGATTTTAAAATTGGAACTCACACCCACTAACTCTATCATTTTCAAATACTCATGTGACGTGTGGGATTTGAGTCGGTTAGAGGCCCTATATATTTTTCTCTCTATCTCTCTCTACTCTTTTCATTTAATTACAATTATTTTAATATTAAATTTGTATATAAGTTTATAAAAAAATAATTTCTCTTTTTTGTTATAAATATTTATTTATTATGTGGCTATTCACATTCCGTAACGTTTCAAACATTATGACTCACTAATGGTTGTACTTAATATATTGATGATTAGAGGCTTATATATACGGACTTGTATATATTGTAATGCTATGACTCTCAATGAAATACATGTCTTGATTCTCTCTACTTTCTTCTTCTTCTATACATCAATTATATGTGTTGCTATTAGGTCGTTGTTTCACAACACGTTATCAGCACGATCTGCATATACAGAGATAGAAAAAAAAGGTCCTCAGATATATGGAAGATAGGATCCGATTCGGTTGTAGATTACGTTCATGTCACATCGTACTATACGAGATTTATCTTTGCTTTTTTTTTATTACAAAGGTACGTCTTAAACCTTATCTATATTGAGTTTTGGCAATTATATTACCACATACGTCTTAAACAATTTGCTTGTGGATCTATGTCTTCGAAACTATAAGTGATTTACTATTAAATATCAATTATCTATATATTATGTGAAGTGAATAAGAATGTTTTAATTAGTATCTAGTTTTCTTTATTGATTAAGATTTGATGAATAAATGTTGTCTAAACATAGTTAAACATACGATTCAGAATTGTTTGAAAGAAAGCTTGTGGAATCATTATGAAGATATTGAGTAAAATTATTTGGCAAATTAATTGGGAAACTTCATGAACGAAATTATTCCTACCTTTGAGATTATATATATTAGTGATCGATTATGAACAATTGGCCTACCTATAACGACTTATGATATAATTATTTTCAATCAAGCATATGTGGTTTAATTATATCTATAGTTGGTAACCGAGGACTGAATAATTAAAAAAGCATACAAATTATAAGAGCAAAACTTGGCATATCTATAAATGCTATTCTGTAAGTACAAAAAATTTGGATCTGAGATTTTTAGTAACGGGTTTTGATCAAAATAAGCATAATATTTTAAATAATGTTAACATAAGGATTGGTTTTAACATGTTAATCAATTACATACATGACGTACAATATGGTGTAGTTTCAAAATTGCACTCCTAATGCTAATGAATTTATTGTGGATTATAATCCATTGAATTTAATTCTATTTTAATTTTGTACACACGAATAATGTACTCTTGTAAGTATTACATTAACTTTTGTTGGTGTAAGAATAAACACACAATTAGGCCCGTCAAAGTTGGGGGGTCCATTTAAGCACATATATAAACCTAAATGGCTAGTGTCATGTTGAAAGATTTAATAGAAGATGTCTACACTTGGTTGATTCTTTGCCACTAAATCCCTCCGATTTAAAAACAATAGATTCCTCTAATGTAATAATCCATTGTGCTTGCTGCTTAGTAATGCAATATTTATGGAATCATGAAAGTTAAAATGGCTTGTTTCATATATGTGCGTTTGAATGCCCACGCATGTGATATTGTTTAATCCCTTTGATCTATATTTTTGAAGTTATATTATCTGAGCTCGCTTCCATAATAAAAAGATAAGCTTTTTTAGATAAATTTTGGCACATTAATACCTAACCACTATGGCGGCAATATGTTATGATGCTCCCAAATAATGGTGTATGAATTTGAACAAGTGGTATTAGCTATAAAGACACTTATCAATCTATATTATGTGGAGATGACATAAAATAAAATATCATCTACCGCTCTAGTTGAAAATGCTCAAATTTTAACATTGATAATAGCTAGAATGATTAGTCTAAAAGATAGTATTTATGCTTAAGGTAAATAATAAGGTCTTTATCATATAACGAGACAAGTCACTAAAGTGATAAGACAAAATAAAGAGTAAATGACAATATGCCTACAGAATAAAAGGGTTTAATCGAACATGTACATCATTATTGTAAATATGAGAATAATGTTATTCTATATATCGTAATTAATTTATCATCTTTGTGAAGTATGGAAATGATGTCATTGTTATGATTGTTGAAACACTATTATGGAGTCTGCCAAGAATAATAGATATAAGAATACCGATGTTTTTACTTGGATCATGATTATGTTATTGAGTTTGCATTGATGACAGCAATTGCTTTATTATATGAAAGATAATGTTATATGATAATATGCATATTATATGAATGTTTTGAGTTCATAAAAGTGTTTTATCTCGAACAAATATAAAAAACCATAAAGGTGCTTAAAATAAATTTATTTTGGACGAAAGAAGATATAAATTGACATCTATCAATTTCTTCATATTATTTTAATATTTTTTTAGTAAAAAACAAAATAAAGTCGCCCAAAAGTACATGTTCATAGGTTGCTAAAAAAATTCTGAAAAAGTACCTGTGACATGTATTTTTGGGCGATTTTTTTTTGTGTCTTTTACTAAAAAAATACTTTTATAATCAAGTGGTCCCGATAAAAATTAAGCTACTTGGACGAGACTGATCTATTTTGAGAAGTCATGTTTAATTTTTTTAAAAAGGTATACATTTTGGGCGACTAGGCTATTAAATAGATTAAGAACAATCATTTACAAAAACAGTTACAAAAAGTAATTCTGTTTCATCAAAATAGCCTAGATTTGGAAGAGAAATACTTAAAACTTAAAAAAGATGGCAAATTATTTGTAGTGCAGTTTTTTTTAAAACATATAATAAATAAACAATTGCAATAAGTCATTTTATTATTTCTTACTATAATACTCCTATTTATGACTGACACGTAGTATCATATTAGTTAATGTGAAACAGAGTAGAGACTCTAGAGGGATAAGCAGGTGCATATGCGAGAGATTATGTAGTAATTTTCTTATTTTTTTAGGGTGAAAATAGTACTTTGAGAACACGTTAGTCAAACAAACATAGTATTAGCCATGGTTATAGTTTTGGAATTTACTTTAATAATAAGGGTTAATGGCATGTAATAGCAACGTACTTTCCAATTTGAGCCGTTATCAGATACGAACGTTAAAAAGTATCACAATACCCATCCAACTTTCAAAATTTGTGCTATTATCATACTTTTGATGATGTGGCAATGACGTGGCAACGACGTGGCATACCTGAAAGTCTGACACGTGGCACCATTTATAACATGACACGTCATCAAAAGTATGATAATAGCACAAATTTTAAAAGTTGGATGGGTATTGTGATACTTTTTAAAGTTCGTATCTGATAACGGCTCAAATTGAAAAGTACGTTGCTATTATATGCCATTAACCCTAATAATAACAAGCAAGATTATCCGCGCGTTGCTGCGGGCGTTAATTTTTCGCGCGTTGTTGCGGGGCATTATTCTTTTTTTTTCGGGTTTATTTTTTCGGGCTCATGTTTAATAGTTTGTTTTTTTTTCTCATATTAAATGGCAATCGCGTATTAAGTACTTTTGTAATTTTTTTTTATTTTGTGCCGAGTAGTTTTTTTTTTATGTTGCATACGTTTTTTTTTTCTTTCCTATTTTGTATCGAGTAATTTTTTGTATGGGCGTATGTGTTTGGCCTCATGTTGCGGGTATTTTTTTATCTGAATAAATCAGTACTTTTGTAATTTTTTTTGTGAGGTGTTATTTTTATTTATTTATTTTGTACGGGTTTATTTTTTCGGTCTCATGTTTAGTAGTTTTTTTTATATAGGCGTATGTGTTAGGTCTCATGTTTGCAATAAGTCATTTTATTAGTTCTTACTATAATACTCCTACTTATGACTGACACGTAGTATCATTTTAGTTAATACGAAACAGAGTAGAGACTCTAGAGGCCTACGCAGGAGCTTATGAGAGATTTGAGGGGTGAACAAGGGGAGTACACATCAGAGAGATTATGAAGTTTTTTTCTTATTTTTTTAGGGTGAAAATAGTACTTTGAGAACACGTTAGTCAAACAAACATAGTATTAGCCATAGTTATAGTTTTGGAATTTACTTTAATAATAATGAAAGAACAGTCACTAACCAAAGATGGTGTTCGCGGGGTTATAAGCAGCCTGGTTCTTGGCAGCATCACCAACCAAACGATCAGTGTCGTTAAAGGCAATGCATGAGGGGGTGATCCTATTTCCTTGATCATTTGTTATGATCTCAATGCGGTTCTGCTTCCAAACAGCCACACAAGAATAAGTGGTACCAAGATCGATGCCAATGGCAGGAACTTCACAGCTTGCTGAAATTTCTTTCTTGATAGATACAGGCATTATAGTCTTGCAACGCTTGCTGCTTTGAGGTCCCGTGATAAAATATTCGGTCTTCATAAGTTACTTTGAATGTACTGTAAAAAATAAAAACTCAGTCTTCATGATGTGTACACTGTGAAATTATATTAGACATTGTTTAATATAAATAATCAGTTTATATAGATTCTTATATCGTAATTACAAACAGAAACTATGCACTGAAGTACTACATATGTTAGCTTGGACAAACTGACCAAGTGATGATCAATCAAGTAATATAAGCTCTATTATAAGATATTTTTTTTCTATCGCAATAGGTCCAACGGGCAAAAATAATAAACTGGATAAATGCAATACGCGATACATAAAAGATAAATCGCTAAAAGTGGATATTCAAAGTTAACTTTGTACGTAATAAACGGCTTAGATGAATCCACCAAGTCATTTTGTACAATAAAGGTAACTTAATTGGTAAAATAACAATTATAATTAAGTTCCAAAAAATTATCATCGAAGTTAGGCCTGGGTTCCTAATACCGTTGCGAAAGATATAGAAAGAGTCTTAGAAGGGTTTCTTTGGAGTCGAGGGGAGCTAAAAAGGGCTTAGGCAAAAATAGCTTGGAAGGCTGTTTGATATCCAAAAAGTCACGGTGGGCTTGGTCTTAACTTATGGGTCCTTGGAATGAAACTTTACTTGTAAAAAATCTGTGGATTATTGTTGCTAGAAAAGACACCTTTGTGGGTTAAATGGATGAATGTGGTGAAATCAAGAGTCGGAGCTTAGGGGATATTCCTTATGAGAAATATGACAGTTGGATGTGGAGAACATTGTTAGAATTAGTAGACAGAGTAAGGCCTCATGTTCGGCATGTTATTGGGAATGGACAAACAAATTTGATGTGGCATAGTGATGACCGAGTAATGTAATAACAAAAAGAAATCTTTATGATGCTAGAATCTCAGACAAAATCACAGTGGCAGAAACGATTGTTAATGGTAGTTGGAATTAGCCTATGGGATGGTATAACATATTTCCGGCATTTGATAATATCCCGGTTCCTGCACTAAAAAATTCACAGCCTGATAAAGTGAAATGGATATGCACTAATGTGAGACTGGTGGACTTCTCAATTAAACAGGTATGGGAAACAACAAGTGACAGTTTGTCTCTAGTTGATTGTGGAAATTTAGTTTGGTTTTCACAGTGTAATCCACGGTTCAGATTTGTCCTATGGATGGCAATTAGAGGCAGGCTGCAAACACAAGACTGGATGTTGGTGTGGAGTAGTACGTAATACTAATCTGTTGTGCCCGTTATGCTCTAAATATCATGACTCAAATAGCCACTTGTTTTTATACATGTGACTATGTGAGTACTCAAAATAGATATGGACAGCCCTAAAACAGAAGATCCGTTGTCAATGCTACGGCACAAATAGCATTTGGAGTGTCCTATGGAGAATGGCTCTTGCCACCGTGGTCTATTTTGTGTGGCAAGAGAGTATTTTTCAGATTATTTACACGCGATAGAAGAAGTACTGAAGTGCTATTCAAAACTATTTATAAGCTGACAATATAAGAATGCAGCTAATGAGTATTACTTTCAGAAGGTCTACTCGAGTTGCATAAGACGAAAGATTGATATAAAGTTCTACAAGAAAAAGCAATTAGAATGAGTAGTCAATTGGTCCTGCTTGGATAACTGATGAGCTAAAGCGCAGAATTAGTGTTAGTTTCTGTATGAATGATGTCTGGTATTGTAAGATTGAATGGTTTTCTATCGGACATATCTTTGGATATAATTTTATGTAATTACTTAATAAATTCAGCTTTTCCCAAAGAAAGTTATGCCTGGGTCTAAGAACGTTTTGGGGTGCTTAACAACACTGAAGCACGAGATTGAAGAGCAGCTACAAAATCAGAGATTGAGCAACTCTACTGATAGCCTAGCACTCTTCATTAGATATGATAAAAAATGGTCTTATAACCTGTGGCATAGTCTAAACCATTGGGAAATTCTGTTACAAGTCGACTGAAATCCATGTGACGGCTGCGGTCAAAAGTAAGGTATTTTAAACTCTAATGGACACTCAATGAACTATGAAACATTGAAGTATTCTTCATTATTAGTATTTACTACTTTGGCTTTCTAATGGCTTCTACTTCACCAACATCATCATCAACCAATGGTGATAATTTGGTAGGAGGAGGACTTTCATCGAATGTCACGTTGAGTGATTCTTCGACTTTCATTGTATGTTTATTTAACACTACATAAGCTTTTCTATTTTGAGAATATCCTAGAAAAACACCTTCGTATGACTTTGGGTCAAACTTGGTTAGATAGTCTTTAGTATTCAAGATAAAACACTTGCTTTCAAATACTTTAAAATATTCCAAAGAAGGTTTTCTACCTCTAAATATTTCATAAGAAGTTTTTCCTAGTATTGTTCGAATTAAAATTCTATTTAATATATAAGTTGACTTATCAATGGCATTACACCAAAACTTTTGTGGAATGGATTGTTCATTAAGCATGGTCCTAAACATCTCTTGTAAGATCATATTCTTTCTTTCTACTACCCCATTTAATTGTGGAGTACGTGGAGCCGAGAAGTTATGAGTAATGCCTAGTGCATCACAATAAGCTCCGAATTGTACTTCATTGTCAAATTCCCGACCATGATCCGTTCTAATGGTTATTATAGAACTACCTAGTTGGTTTTGAATGTTCCTACTTAATATTTCAAATTTCTCAAAGGCTTCATTTTTAGTTTTTAGAAATATAGTCAATGTATACCTAGAATAATCATCTACTACAACTAAGGTGTATAAATTACCTCCATAGCTTTTAATTGCCAATGGACCAAATAAGTCCATATGTAATAGGTCCAAACATCTTTTAGTAGAAACCATATTTTTAGCTTTATGACTTGTATGAGCTTGCTTCCCAATTTTACAAGCATCACAAAAATGTTTATCATACTTTAGTTTAGGTAAGTTTCTAACTAATTCTTTTGATGACAACGATTGAATTAAACGCATATTTGCATGACCAAGTCTTCTATGCCATAAGGTAGAGTTATCCACTACCGTGGCGAGACATAATTTGTCTTGAGACTTATTTCCTAATTTCATTATGTACAAACCATTATTCCTAATCCCATTTCCTATGACTTTACCATCTTTAATTATTTCACTACCATCTTCCGTGAATAAGACTTGACACTTATTGTCACAAATTTGACCGACACTAAGTAAATTGAATGCTAAGTTATCTACGTGCTCTACGTTAGATATAGTGAGAGAGTCATTAGTGATTGTATATTTTCCTATGATCTTTCCTTTTAAGTTACTTCCAAAAACAACATTACCTCCGTCGTATGCTTTGTAGGTAGAGAATAAACTCTTGTTACCGGTCATATGTTTGAAGCAACCACTATCTTTGATCCACTCATCCGGTTCCAAGCATGTTCTCAAGCATACATATTTCAACAAAAACAAATTCAAGTGTTTGGTCCCTAATATCTCATGGGGTCCGAAAATGTTAGTGTTGTACATCCCTTGTATTTGTTGCAATTGATTAGGATATTGAAATGGGATACAATTTCCCATGTGTACAAAGCCTTGATTTTGTTGGTTGTTCCAATTCATAGGATAGAAGTTTTGATGAATTGGTTGTCTAGAGTTTTCTTAGATTGATGTGTGTTGTATCTTGGTTGAGAAGAAATGTTTGTCCTAGGTGGATGTGTTTTTGATCTAGACTCATTTTTGACATAACCTATGCCGCTTTTGAGTGATAGTTTTAAAGTTGGTTTCTTTGACTCATTAATGCTATTATGTATTAGTTTCTTCCTAGTAATAACAAAATCCGATCTAGAAGACATAAGTGGACTAAAAATGTGTTCTGTCCCATTTTCGCTATTTTTGCGACTCACGGATCCAGGTAAGGTGGATCCGTGCCCTTTGATGGTGGATACGTCCGTCACTTTTTCAGTGGACGATCCAACGAAACTAATAGTTTTAGTTCCGCTTGTTGACGCTTTATTGCTATCAAATCCTAGACCTATTTTGCAACTAGTTGACTTTTGATTATTTAACATTTCTCTTAGTGAATTAGCACTTTTATCAAATTTAACAAATTTAACTTGAGTTTCTTTAAGTTTGGCGTTTTCCAATTTAAGTTCATCACACGACTTACACGCCATTTCAATTTCTTTGCTTCTTTCAAGTTTCTTAATTTTCTCGTTTAATTCTAAAATTTCTTTTTCTAGAGGTTCTCTTTTAGTTTTTTAAATTTTATTCTTGTTAATGATTTTTAAGCTAATTTCACATAAGCTATCATATTCAATTTTCATATTATCATTATCAAGAGAAAATGCATTATCACTATAGCAAGAAGAGTTAAGAGTTACCTCATTTGACGATTGAGCCATGAGACAAGTTTCGTCGTTGGTTTTGTCTTTGACGTCATTCTCGCTATCGCTCCAAGAGCCTCCAATAAAAGCCTTTTGATCTTTGTTGCGAGATGGTTCTAGACAATCGCCAATAAGATGATTTGGATCACCGCATCTAAAACATTTTCGGTCACTCTTTCCTTTCTTCTCATCTCTTTGTCGGAATGACTTCTTTTCTTCTCTTGGTTGCTGAACAAATTTACCCTTTCTTCTAAAAAACTTTTTAAAGTTCCTTACGGCCATAACATATTCTTCGTCATCGCTTCCGAAAGTCAAAGTTTCATCATCACTAGAATCTTTCTTAGCTTTCAAGGCGATGGACTTAATTCGTTCCTTTTTGCCTTTATAAATTTTAAAATCTTTTTCCATGACAACTTCATGTACTTTTAGATTTTCGATAAGCTCGTCTAGAGCTAGTGATGACAAATCTTTCAATTCTTCAATCGCCGTGACCTTTGCTCTTTATTTAGGATGTAGAGCCCTAAGAAACTTCCTAACATAGTTCTTGCTAGAGAAACCTTCATCAAGAGCTTTAAGACTAGTAATAATAGTGTTAAATCTAGCAAAACCACTATTAATAGATTCTTCTTCAAGGATAGAAAATTGTTGAACAAGAAGATCAATTTTATTATCCTTTACTTGGCTATTACCTTGATGTGTGATTAAAAACGATTGCCAAATATCTTTAGCCGTTTTACACATAAAAATTCTTTTGTATTCCTTTTTAGGTAAGGCATTGTAAAGAACCATTTTAGCTTCATTATTTTTAGCAAGTTTCTTTTTAAGATCATCATCTTGTTGTTCAAAAGGAACCGTTTCTAAAACTTGGGTTTCTTTGTTTCTAGCAACCGGCAGAAAATCACCATTCAAGATAATATGCCAAAGATCTAAATCTTTTGCTTTAACATAAGTTTCAAATCTATTTTTCCAATAAATAAAATGATCACTTTCAAAAAGAGGTGGTCTTTGCATAGATTGCCCTTCTAGATATTTATTCGAATCCATAGATCGATTCAAGCTTTAATGTACAATATACGTTAAAGATCTTGGGTGACCTTGGCTTCTGATACCAATTGTGGAAACTAGAAGGGGAGGGGGTTGAATAGTTTTTACCATTTTAAAATTAAAACTTAGATTGTCAACTTATGTGAATTTAAGAGATATACACAAGTGTATATGATAGCGATGCAATAAGTAAATAAACTATCTATGAAATGTAAGCAAGTAAAGATAAGAAAGATCAAACCGATGACATAATGATTTATAGTGGTTCGGCTACGAAGCTCCTCTTTGCCCTACTCCACTCCCCAAGTACCCAACTTGAGAGTTATCTTCACTATGTCAACAAGCTCCTTTTAGGCGGAGAAAATCGTATACGTCGCTTACACTTTTTCCGGTACTAAGCTAAATACCAAGTTCTACTTCGAGATAGAACTAAATTTAACACACTATGTATTTTGAGGCCTAAATAATAACCTATCATACACATATGATACACACAACATACAACACAAGATATACAAGATGAATGATTATCATAAACGTGATGACACAACTAAACTATTAACACTTGAAGTTTGACGTGTTCTTGAGTGTTCTTCACTAAAGAATGGAATGAGTTGATCACTTTTAATGGATTATGTAACAAGTATAATGATCAAAGAATATATAAAAGATAAAATATATGTGAGAAAAATATTTGTCAAAAGTTGTATAAAATGAAGGAATGAGGTTGGTATTTATAGGCAACCATTTGAAATTCAAATCTGTCCCTGGGGAACAAAACGTGCGACCTACGGATCTACCATCCCCTGGATCCGTCCTGTGTATTTGGTGGATCCGTGGGTGGAGCTGGGACAAAATTTGTCATTTTGTGAACCTCAAATCTATATAAAATATTGTTTTGTACTTATTAAAACTAGTTTAATGGATTCTTGTAGAAGAAAATATTTCTTATCACCAATAAGGAAAGATTTTTTAGATTTGGGAAGATTTGAAAAGATTTGGAAAGATTGTTTCCACTTATGGTTAATCTTATTTTGTCTTACATGATTAATATAACTAGCTTATAATTAATCATGTGTTAGCTTAAATCATTTGATTAGAAAAGATTTATGCAAATGATAATATTTTTCTTTGATCATTAACTATGTTTAATAATGCCATATTCATACCTTAAGTGATTTGTCGGTGTCAAGGAAACTTTCGACTAAATAGCTTGTTTACGTAAACTTGTACGTAGTATAACATTATATTTGTTATTATCAAAACATGAAGATCATTAAATATAAATATCGTTTTTGCGCGAATATTTGTATTAACAAAGTTGATACAAGTGTTAGGGTATATCGCACCTGCACACACCTCTCTCGAACAAACAAAGAACACAAAAAGGCTTACAGAAAGTAATTGTTGAATATAATCGACACAATATATAACGTGGTATCTACGACTAGGTAAGTCGCAGCAGTCCATGAGGTCAAACTAGAGAGATTTTATTATTGTGGTACGCACACACACACAAGAGATACAATTAAGCTATGAGCTAAACTGCTTTGGCTCGTGCCAAATAGCACGACCCGTACCAAACAGCACGACCCATGCCAAACTACACAGGGTGCAAACATACATACACACCAGATCCAATTTTACAATTACAATGAGAGGGGTATTTATAAGTGTAAAACCCATATTCAGTTTACTTATCTTAGCAATGTGGGATTGGGTTAGCCTATATTAGTCTTCACAACTCAACAATCTCCCACTTGGAGGTTGATCACTTCACTGCTCTCCGTCTCAAGTAATCTCTGTAAACTTCAAACCATCTTCCCTTTAATAATGCTATTGCGCTGGCCTTCATATACCGCCGAACATACATGACATGCTGCACTAACCAAACGCAGGGCTAGGAGACTTTCGATACAAGGTATCTTGAACTAACATCATTAAACTAGGAATAACCTCTTTCTCTGGTAAGACACCATCCTTCGTTATCAATTCTCTCGGAAGCCAGTTAAAGTTGCACAGAACTTCAACTTCTTTTTCATCACCAACCTGGTGATCATCTCTACAAGGCTCTTCGAACTAAGAATCTTCAACAATGATAAGGACCCTTCACTTATCAATATCCGAACAAGCTTGGCCCAACTTTAAAACTTTAGATTTTTCACAAGATGAATCAGACTCTTAATATCTCTGTCATAGTATTAAACACTTTCTGCCTGAGCTTAGTCTAACTTCTTAAGATACTTCTTCAACCATATCAACTCTCTACTTGCTTATGCAACTGCCATAAACTAGAATTCTATAGGTAACATAGTGATACTCTTCTATAGTCTAGACTCTCACTTGAGTGTTGTTACACCAACGGTAAGCACATAACCAAGAACCTGCTTCTCAGAGCATCTATCCTTCATCTCGAACACTAAGGGAAACTACCACTTAAACCAACTAGGCTAGCTTAGTTGGCCACCAAGGGTAACCTTGGGGAGTTATCAATGGAGAGGTCTTAGGTTTGAGTCTCACTATGGACCTTCTAACGCGGAAATAAATTGGAAACAGGAGTGGGGTTTATCCCCTAAGGCGAAGGTTTGAGGCTTGCATACTGCCTAATTGGATGCTACTGTGGGCTCGAATCACTAACTACTAACTTACTGTTTAAAAAAGGGAAACAACCACTTAGGCTTGTTGAACTCTGCCATGTCGGAGCCTACGACCAACATGTCATCAACCTATAACAGTAATATAATTGAGGATGAACCAACTTTATTTAAGTAGAAACAATGGTCCATATCACATATCTTGTACCCTTCATTCTGCATAAAACTGTCAAATGTTAAATATCATAGCCTCGGTGCTTGAATCAATCCGTACATAATTTCCTTCAATTTTCACTCTTAAGTTTTCTTTTTGTCAACTAGCTAAAAACCCTTACTTTTGTGCTGTGTAGGGTATTAGCCCTTAACCATTATAATCAATACAAGAATAATCAATCAACCAAGGTAAACTAACAGAGTTAAATGAATGATACCAAAAATCAAACGATTATAAGAGTATATGAGATTACAAGGTGTTTCCTATGGAATTAGTAGCTTTGCTTGACCTCTTATGCTCTTCTTGTCTTTTGAAAATCAACTTTTGTGCTTAGGGTATCAAAAATATGATTAAACACACCTAAAACTCATTTTTAGGTTTTCTATTTATAGTGTCTGGAATCTGGTCGATACGGTGTATTGGTAGAAGTCAATACGACGTATCGAGTGTTTCTTGGAGTAGAAACCACGTTCAATATCTTCCTGAATATTTAATTACTATATCTTGGATATGGCGTATAGAAGTCTTCTGGATACAACGTACATGTCTTTGTTCTTCGTGGTTTCTTATGAAGTGCAGACACAAATACGCCGTATCTTCCTTGATGGATACGGCGTATAAAATGTCATAACAGGTTTCTTTAGATTTCTTCGTTTAAGCTCTAGAATGCGTGCCTTTTATCTAATCTTCACAAAGTACTCCATAACTACTACAAATCTCAAATATAAACGATTAAGTATCAATTCTTGCAATATTTATACAAAATAGGTAATTTACATGGGATAAATGATGCTATAAAAGTGACGTTATTTGATGTCATTAAATATCCCCCACTTGAATCCTACTTGTCCTCAAGTAGCCTTTAGAAATTTATGAAAATGTATCCCAAAGGATTTTTCCGTTAAGCATTTATTCGTTCAATTACTTGTACACAACCAAACACCTCACGAAATAGGTAGATGAAAACACTCAAATCACTCGACTAATCTATGTGGTAACATGAAACTAATTTGCTAAATTACTCAGTCATGACGAGTATTTTATCATAAGCTTGACATGGATACACATCTCTACCACTAAAGATAAGGAGTAACAAGTTTATAAAGGTAAATTGTGTTTAAAAAGGCTTAAAGGGTTTGATTACTCTTTCTAATCTCTATCAATACCAATATTCCAGAAAAGGTGAAAAAATCACACATACACACCCATAACGATGGGATAGGCACATATAACTGCATTCATTCCCTCACTCGAGTAAAACCAAGGGTTAGGACGAAAAGTAATATAGGGTATGGATCTTCTAATCCTTTCTCTAAAAGTAATAAACTAACAAGGCGGACAAAATCACACATACATGGCCATAATGACGGAATAGACACATGTGATTGCTCGCATCCTCATTCGAGCAAAACCTAAGGATAGAGATTAGGAAAGGGAAATAATTGTTGTTAAATAAAAATATACAAAACAAATAGATTAAGTCCAAACAAATAAGGTACAATTGCTAGATACTTTCCCGACCGTTCTCATGATAAAGGCACATAAATATTTACACAAACGTCTTCGTCATAGATCAACAAAAAGAACATTAGTTGGCGTTCCCGTAACGGTCAACTTCCCAATCATCCATACCATACATACTTTTACAAAAACATGTGGCGATATCTACCACTTTATACAAAACTTTACATCGTTGATTTATAACACATATTAATGAATAATCGATCCTTCAAATAATATCATCGGTTTAAGCTTTAACGAACTGACTATCTTCATAATTTCCTCCTCTTTTTTGCACTAATTTTCTAATATTTTTAAACATAAACAATACACTACGAATCTCGATGTAATTTCACCATCTTCATGATCATAATAGCTTCGGATAATTTCTTCCATAATTCTTCATACTTAGATATACCAATAATTGTGAAAGTAGTAAAAATACATGAGTTTAACTACTTTTATATTCCCAATTGCAAATTGCAATTTTCCCAACCATAACAAAGATAGAAAATGATACAAAACACAGGAAATACATACTTTACACTAAAGCAACTAGCAACTGATAAATGGACTTAATCTAACAGGGTAGGCTAAGGTGTAACGAAACAAATAGTTGGTGAAAATAGGAATGGTTAAACAGTTTTTTCAAGGGGAATCTTACTCTTAAAATTAGAGTAAACAAAGGGTTTATACAAGGGTTAACTAACCGGTATGGTTAGTTAATAACATAACATATATAAGCTTTTTGGATGCAATCCTAGAAATTTACCAATTTAAACAAGTTACTCTATCTAAATCCATAATACTCATTATTGTGGTCTCGAATAAATATACCAAGCCAAGTTCTAAAGTCTACAACATCACCGACACACTGGAATTTTGGTAAATATTTGAAAACGGATGAGGCTGAATCCTCACAATATCTAATAAGGGTTTTGTATGCAAGTAACGTAACTAGTGATTTCAAAAAAGTATGCTCGATTTTTTTTAAATTTAAGCATATTAATGTGAAAAATAGGACAAGTAGCGTCCTAATTCTCACCCCCCTACTTAAATTATACAACGTCCTCGTTGTATAAACATAATAGTTAAAAACGGGAAATAAAAGAATTAGAACGAGAAACTCCCCCGGTATGATTCTCCATGTTGAGTATATGAGCAAAAATGTGTGTTATAAACGTGTCTGGATACCAACATGACTACAACACACATAAGATTCCAGATTGTAGATACTTCACCAATGTTGTCGATTTATTTCCAGTGAGGTCCTGTGTAAGATACAAGAAAACCATGCAAACCTATCTCGGGTATTCTACGGTTAATTAAAAAAATAAAATAAACTATACATGAAGTCGATACGTCGTATCCCAAAACCAGGATACGCCGTATTAAAACCTGTAAAAAGTATCTGAATACGAGTCAGTCTGCCAAATACGCCGTATCATATAATGAATACGCCGTATAGACAGAACTAACAATAATGTTTTAAATGCAGAAAAATAAAGGGCTGGATAACGTCTAGACGGTCAATACACTGTATGGGTAGGGCGAATACATCGTATTGATGTCTAGGAAGACAAACTCGATAAGAAAATTAAAAATACATTCTAGGTTGTCTTTCGGCAAGCACTTTTGTCAGAAAAGTCTTTAAGTTAGACTTGCCCCAATTTAATCCCATCCTTATAAAATAATTTGGGGTCGAACAGGATGCCAAATGGCACACATAGATTCTTAATTATAAAAATGAATGACATCCCTTTGTTAAGATAATTCCAAGTCACGATATTATCATTTAATTCCTTGATGAAAATTTTTGCAATGAAAATTTTACTAATTGTATCATGACTTGTTTCCAAAAGCTTATTTGACCCTTGTGCCTAGGCACCAACATCTATAAATATTAAATTAGGTAATGGTATGACAGATCTATCCCCCGAAGGCTATTTGATATCAATTTTATCATTATCATTGTCCTTATCCGATTTTAAATCATCAGGATAAATTACTTTAAAAGGAAATAGATCATTAAAGTATATAACGTTGTATTCCTCACTATCATATTCGGACAATGATGTTTCATTTTTAAAATTAACTTCATCGATATGTTGAGGAATTACAATAGGTGAGTAATCTAATTTAGATGTTAGAGCATCATGGTAGGCAATGGCTGGGAACTTTTTCTCAAAATCTTTGAAGTAGTCGAAATCATCAAAATAACTGGTCGTAGGTTCGGATGACAGAAACGAAGGCATATTGACTTTATCATTATCATTTTCTGAATCCGTTTTCAAATCGTTGATAGAAATTATTTTATAAGAAAATGAATTTTTGTCATAAATTACCGTATAATCTTCATCGTCGGATTCTTTAAACGATATTCTAAAGTCATTTTGATTGTTGTTAAGAGGACTTACCGTGGGTTCACATGAGAGTGCGACTTCAGATGTTAACGCGTCATTAAATTCTATAGCTGGGAATTCAGTTTCAACAGATCTGAGGTCGTGAACATCTTCATCATACAGATCTTACTATACGTCGCAGTTTTCCACATATACACCTTACCACTCCTACGAGCTTTTTCTTCCTCAAGGCTGATATACTCCTACATATTAATGTTGGGATCGTCTATTTTAACATGTAATAAATTCGCTAGGAAAGAAAACGGTCAAATAGCCTAATACGTCGTATTTAGCAAAATTGAGTACGTCATATTGAAGACAGAGTCGAATACGCTGTATTGATTTGAAAATTTTTATACGCCGTATCCAAGAAGACGAATACACCATATTGAGTATTCGACTTAGAAAGTTACAGCAGACTGTAACAATGCAAAAAACACACAAACACACAATATGCAAAATATACAATGCAAAAATCCAAAACAAAAACAAACAAACACACAAACAAAAAAACAATCAAAAACACATAAGTTTATACAAATATAAATTATGCTAATCTAGGGGTTAAGTTAAACTAGGGTTAAAAAACAAAATATTAAATAAAAATAAACATTAAACAACTTCACTCCCCGACAACAGCGCCAAAAACTTGATGTGTCGTCGTGTAGGTTGTTATTTTAGTTATCAAGTTTTACATTTATATTTTGCCGACTTTACCTAAAACAACACTTTAACGGGCAGTGTACCCAATCACATGTAGCTTAGTTGGTAAGTAGGTTGTCGATCACTTAGAGAGAGAGAGAGAGTTAGTCTTATAGTTTTATCAATATTTTGGTTAATTAAACTAAGTTAATTTAAACTATGTTAATTCTAATATATGTTAAACCTATGCTAAACCTATGTTAATCATAATTCTAACGAATAAAGAGGGGTTGTTAGTCTGAGAGACTGACATAGGTTTGATGGTGACTTAAATAAATTTAAAACATAATAACATACGCAAGCAGATAATCAAAAGATAGAAGAATGGTCTAGCCAATTATAAGAAAATTGTATTAACCATGATTAATCTAATTAAAACGCAGGTTTTTTTATTTAAGTGCAATGAGTGCTTATCTCGAGGCGGCATATCATTCCAATATTTAGGCGGTACTTCTTTCTAAAACCTAGACACGTAGAAATTCGTCACAATTAAACGCATCCGCATAAAGCATACTATTTGCTGATTATAATCTATCTTAGGAGATTTATAATGGTGATCTTATTAAACCCTAGCTCGTGGATACTTTACCCACTTACTGCTTAACGGCTCTTTATATAGTAGTAGTCCACTGTCCAAGTCTTTACCAAAGGAATCAGTACGTTATTTGTTGATCTTAGGTCACCCGCTAGTCCAACTTGTTCACATAAACCAATGGTAAAGATAGGTCAATATTTGTGATCCTATTACTCTAGATATATAAATTATGGATATGGAGAGCTATCCCGACATCTAGCTAGCGAGATATTTTGCATTCTTAGATCTAGTTGAATAATCGGTCGCATACTTAAGCACATAAACATGTATGAATTGATAAACATAATCAGCAACCAATGATAAATTAAACAATCGATATAAACAAACCAAACATTTAAATCTTCATAATCATGGCTAATACCCAAAGGTATTAACCCTTAACCATTGTAATCAATACAAGAATAATCAATCAACCAAGGTAAACTAACCAAGTTAAACGAATGATACCAAAAATCAAACGATTACAAGAGTATATGAGATTACAAGGTGTTTCCTATAGAATTAGTATCTTTGCTTGACCTCTTCTGCTCTTCTTGTCTTCTGAAAATCGACTTTTGTGGTTAGGGTATCAAAAATATGATTAAGCACATCTAAAACTCATTTTTAGGTTTTCTATTTATAGTGTCTAGAATTTGATCGATACGGCGTATTGGAAGAAGTCAATACGACATATCAATAGTTTCTTGGAGTAGGGACCACGTTTAATATATTCCAAAATATATAATTACTATATCTTGGATACAACGTATAGAAGTCTTCTGGATACGGCATATAGGTCTTTGTTCTTTGTGGTTTCTTGTGAAGTGCAGGCACAAGTACGCCGTATCTTCCTTGATGGATACGACGTATAGAATGTCAAAACAGTTTTCTTTAGATTTCTTTGTTTAAGCTCCAGAATGCGTGCCTTTTAGCTAATCTTCATAAAGTACTCCATAACTACTGCAAATCTTAAATATAAATGATTAAGTATCAATTCTTGCAATAATTATAAAATGGGTAATTTACATAGGATAAATGATGCTATAAAAGTAATGTTATTTGATGTCATCAATAACGCTAAAATTATACATGTTTTTAGTAGCGTTGTCCTTACTTTTGTATATGTTATTTGGCTATTTATCTATGGTTTTGTTACTTAATTATACCAAAGTATGTTTGCAAGTTTATTTGTAGCCAAATACAGGAAAAGCGAAGAAATGGCGAAGAAATCAAGTTTTATACAAGTATGAAGAATCCCGGATCAAGAGCTAAGATCAGAAGCATTTCAAGAGTAAAAGATACAACCATTTAAGCTTCCAAGCCCCAAGAATGAGTTAAAATGAAGTTTTACTAAAGTATAATGACCCACGACCAAGAATAACTCAAACGGGAAGCTTAAACACGAAATCAAGAAACTTGTATTTTAGTACGCGTGGCCAGCCGCTCGACTGAAGCAACGAGCCACCCGACTCGTTTGTGTAATCTTCTTCAATCGCATTTTGAAGCTCCATGAATGATCACGAAGGAACTAGAGCCTTTGTGCCTGGCATTTTATGACCTTTTGCCCCCAAGTTTAGCATTCAATACCCTAAGGCCTTCCTAGTAGTATAAATAGGACCCTATGGCTAGTGTTTACATCATCCCATCAATAATCTTCTCTACTACTCTCTAGTAGTAATCTCCACCCCCTCTCAAAGCCATAATCCCTTCTTATAAACCCAAAAATAATCCTAGAAGTTTGAAGGAGGAAGAAGCCATCTTAGGAGGTCAAGAACATCAAAAAATCATCACCATTCTTAAAGGCAACTGTGACACCCCCTTTTTGACAAATATAGCAGCGGAAGCTAATCTGGGGTATTACTTCATAGTACAACAGTCATAATCATAGAAAACGACTCAAAAGAGACTTTTTTGGAAAATTTAGTTATCATTCATTTATTCATCAGAGTTTTACAAAAGGAGATCCCAAAATCTAGAAATATAAAGTTTGAATGATAACAATTTAGCCATCTTTAATTCCGTGCCACTCCGTGCCATAAGTTGCTCAATTACCTGAGATAAACATGCTAAAAATTCAACACAAAGGTTGAGTGAAATTCATAGGTTTATGTTAAACAGTTTGAATATAAATTCAATAGTGGGTTATGTAACAATCCGTATTTTTTTGATCAATGTACAACGCTATTAAATTCACTATTTATTTTTTTTCTTGTACGCATTCGCTTTTAATTTTAATAGTTAAGTTAAATCGCGTAAGCTAAAAATCAATAATTAACGTAAACGGACACCAAACGAATTAAAGCTTTCGTCAAGCAAACAATATATTATTTTTAAGAAAATAATAATAAACTTTTTATATTTTATTTTTATTGGTTGCGTAAAACGTTTATGTTTCGCAATAAAATATGTTTAGGCATTCCCGGAACCACCAAAACTTTTCTACGCTTCAACAAATACCAATGTTTATGCCCAATACCCAAAGTTTATTAAACTTTACCCAAGCAAACATTGTTAGTCATATGGTACATTAAATAAACT
>BQNB010009848.1:0-37500 GCA_026074375.1 Tanacetum coccineum
TGGATGGAAGGTCCGTGGAGAGATGCTCGACCAAACTCCTTGTTCTCAAGCCATGAACAAAACCCGAGATTCAGTGTTCTTCATGTAAACCCAGGATATGCAAGGTATCATATGTATATCTGGTGATGAAGGCTCGAGTGCTTTCGCCTTCTCTTTGTTTGATGTTGTGGACAGCTAGATGCGTCTTCGTGAACTTCTTCTGTTGGCTAAAATGCGATCGGAATTTTGCCTTGAGATCTTCGTACTCGAGGATACTACCTGCTTTCTGACTGTTCCACCATATTCTGGCAGAGTCTTTGAGGGTATATGTGAACATATGGCAAGCTACCGGCATTAACCATTTTTGCATCCGTATAGCCCCTTCGAAAAGGTTCAAGAAGTTATCTGGGTATCCTTTCCCATCATAAGAACCGATATGGGAAGGCATTTTCAGTCCGTCCAGGAGAGGGTAGTCATCTATCCAGCGCACAAAAGGTGTGACCAAACCCACAGGGTTCAAGACAGCGCTTGTCAGATTTGGGTTGGTATACACAGGCACGTTTGGGAATGTGTACATAGGCTATGTATAAAAAGGATAACTGTTTGTAGGCATATTTGCGGGGTACGTGAAACCATTCTGGGAAGGCATATTACTATTTATAAAGGTCTGTGGTGCGTGCCCCTCCTGTGGGAGATGGGTAGGAATTCCCCCCATAGGGAGGTTTCCTGTGGAGTTCGCATGGGGAAGCTTAAGTGCTTCCCGTTAACAACACTCGTAGGTTGTTGATAAGGGTAAATATGAGTAAGCATGAACCTGTTAGGTATACTCAAGCTAGCAGGTATGAAAGGTTGATCATGGTGTGAGAGTAACGTACCGTTAGAAGGGAGATTCCCTTCTATGTTATTTGGAAGTGCCTGACCTCCGTAAGCGAAAGTCAGTGAAGATTGCAAAGGTTGCCCATTCTCGCCTCTTCCCAAATGGGCCGCTAAAAGTGGAGGGAGATTCACACTTTGAGCTCCATTTCCTCTGGGTGCTTCTTTTAAAGGCCTTCCCCCTTCAGTATTCCTTTCGAGCCTGCTTTCCTCTCTACTCTGATCTCCTTCGAACCCCACTGTTCTTTCCTCCCGTCTACGGATCCTGGGAGATGCTACTCGAAGAGGTGGAGTGGCAGCTCTGGTAGGCTCAGGTCTTGGCTCCATCTCTCATTCTTCATCGTAATATTCGTTGAAGTACTCTAGTTCAGTTCGGAGGTCATTATTACGCATCTGCCTACGCCGGTCCCTTAATAGAGACTCAAGGGCTTCATAATTGGCTTCAACAAAAGCTGGGCTAATCACGGGATTGGGATTAGCTGAGGTGGAAGCACGATAAGCCATGGGTGTGTTTTCAGGAGTGGTGGCGGAAAACATGGTGGTAGTTATGGGAATTGCCGAGAAACCCGGTGGTGGTGTAATTTCTTTTCCGCTTGTCAAGCCGAAAAAGAAGGTGGGTTATTTTGACAGTTACTAGGCTTGGTTTGAACGGGACTAATTGTTTCGGTCCCACAGATGGCGCCACTGATTGTGTAAATATAGGCACGATCAGGCTTCAATGAGATCGAAGAGTTCTTTGAGTGATTGTTGAGTTACCAAGCCTTGAATAACCTGTGTCAACACAAATGAAAACACTACGTTAAGTGAAGCGCAGGGGGTGTCCTAACGAATCACCTCCGGCGTGAGAGTAAGTATGTGCTTTGTATTTGGTAAAGTATGATAATGTAAGTAAGTGTGTGAAGAGTTCTAGCCATACCTGGAGCCCTTACCATCTATTTATAGGTGTAGAAATGAGATGGGACGTGGCTTAGCACAAAGACCGGTGATTGTGGGGGTGTCCTATGATTTAAGGGGCGATTCTTGGGGTTGTGTACCACGATCTCTATTTTGGCGGGAAGGCCTTGATGGAGATGGAGAACGTGGGTTTGACTGTCTGACCTTGGCTCTAGTTTCGTCGAAGGCCCACCGCGAAGGATGTAGGGCTTCGCGTGGCGGATTCCCATACTGGTAACCATACTAAAGATGGTTTTACGCCACTCGAAACTATTCGAAGGTTATTGGTTGTAATTGGGAGAAGATCCCATTCGGGCTTGGTAGGGGAGGCCTTCGAACCGGAGAGAAGGGTACGTCATCACTAAACAAACTCCCATCCAAGGAAAAAGACCCTGGAAGTTTTACTATTCCTTTTGATATTGGTCTGCTTTACCAAACTTAGGAGCTAGTATAAGCTTAATGCCTTACACGATGGATGAGAAGTTAGGCCTTGGGGAACCAAAACCTACACGAATGAGCTTAGAACTAGATGATAGGTCCATTCAGCATCCGTGGGGAATAGCAGAAAACGTACTTATCAAAATTGATAAATTCATCCTCCCTATCGATTTTGTTATCTTAGATATGAGGGAAGATTCTAAGATTCCGATAATCTTAGGAAGACCATTTCTAGCGACTGCCCGGGCAATGATAGATGTATTTAACAAAAAGATAACACTAAGGTTGGGCAACGAAGAGGTAATTTTTGATATAGACCAATCAATAAAAGACCCCTGCCGAAAAAAAGGGACGGATGATGGTATGGGAATCGATTTCTAGGATACAACAAAACACATTCTAAAAACCCATGAATTATAGAAGATGACTCAAACTAACTCAGTTTGTGTCAATAACCTGGTGGAGAGCATCGATCTATCCGATTTAGAAAGTTGTGGTTAAGGTAGATGATAGTGTGAGATTCCCAGAAAACCTATACGGCGTAATCGATAGAACATAAATACGCCGTATTCACAGGAAACAAAGAGGAATGATAAAACACAAAACGAGCACCTCTATTCTGCCATCGCCAACGAAATCGATGGAAAAAGACTAGTACTGAAAGACCTTCCCTCCCACTTAGAATACGCGTACCTAAAAGGAGATGAATCTTGTCCAATAATAATCTCATCCAAATTAATAGAAAAAGAGAAAATTTCACTTTTGCAGGTATTAGAAAAACGAAAGGGAGAAATATCTTGGAAGATGTCAGACATAAAAGGAATAAGTCCGTCATTTTGCACACACAAGATCTTAATGGAGGAAAGCTTTAAACCTGTCATTCAACCCCAGCGACGCTTAATCCGAAAGTCCAAGACGTGTTTAAAAACAAAATCGTTAAGTTAGTTGATTCATGATTAATTTACCCGATCTCGGATAGTCCATGGGTAAGCCCTATTCCTGTCATCCCAAAGAAACGTGGGATGACTATGGTCTTAAACGACAACCACCGATAAAAACTGACCTCATAAGTTACAGGATGGCGCATGTGCATTGACTATCGTAAACTGAATGATGCAACGCAAAAAGATCACTTTCCACTCCCTTTTATTGGTCAAATGTTTAAACGTAATAGTTCGGGAACGTAGTATTATAGTTTTTCTGGTGATTTTTAGGATTCTTTTCAAATTCCTATCGCACCAAAAGATCAAAGAATACACTTTACTTGTCCTTATTTAACTTTACCGACAGAATGTTCCGTTGGATTAAGCAACGCTCCGACAACCTTTCCAAGATGCATGACGACAATATCCATGACATTGGAGAAGATTTTATGGAATTATCATGGACGATTTTCTCGGTAATTCAGTAATTCTTTTTGACCAAAGTCAAAATAATATTAGATAAAATGCTTCGTAGATATAAAGTAACAGCCTTGTGCTAAATTGGGAAAAATGCTAATTTATGGTAAAAGAAGGTATTGTTTTGGGACACAAAATATCTGGGAAAGGAATCGAGGTTGATAAAGCTAAAATCGATGTTATTTCCAAATTTCCTTACCCTTCAAATATAAAGGAGGTTAGAAGTTTTGGGGCACGCTAGGTTTTAACGCAGATTCATAAAAGACTTTTCTATGATTTCTAAACCAATGACCCAGCTTTCAATGAAAGAACGTATCGAACATCAATTATCTGAAGATGTAAGAAAGCATTTAATAAATGAAAAGAAAAATTAACCACCGTGCCCATTATAATATCTCCCGATTGGAATGAACCTTTTGAATTAATGTGCGACGCTAGTGATTTTGCAGTGGGGGCAGTCTTAGGACAAAGAATAGACGGGAAATTCAAACCCATCTATTATGCTAGCAAGACCTTGAACGATGCCCAAGCACATTATACCACCACAAAAAAAGTACTTCTTGCAGTTGTTTTCTCTTTTGATAAATTTTGCCCCCTATCATAAATTATATCAAAAACAGATGTCTACACTGATCATTTTGCTTTGAAGTATTTGTTCAGTAAATAGGATGCCAAACCAAGGCTTATCAGATGGGTCCTGCTCCTGCAAGGATTCAATATTGAAATAAAAGATAAAAAAGGAGCAGAAAACTTGGCAGATGATCACATGTCGAGACTCGAGAATCAAAATATGGGTGAATTAGCTGAGGAAGAAATCACTGATAAATTTACCAATGAGCATTTGATGATATTAAAGGCCAAGCTTAATGACGAAGAGCCATGGTATGCGGATTATGTCAACTACATTGTCGAAAAAGTGGTACCTCCAAAATAGACACCGAAAAGGAGAAAACGATTATTCTCTCAAGTAAGGAACTATTTTTGAGACGAACCATACGCATTTAGATTGTGTCCAAACAATGTAATGAGAAGATGTGTGGCTGGAAACGAAATCCTTGAAATCTTGGCACACTGCCATTTTGGTCCCACTCGGGGACATCACAGTGCCTCGATTACAGGAAGAAAGGTTTACAAAGCAGGATTCTATTGGCCCAATATCTTTAAAGATGCTAAATATTATGTAATGAAGTGCGATGCATGTCAAAAATCGGGAAACATATCATCACGAAATGAGATGCCTCAAAACAATATTCAGGTATGTGAAGTATTTGACGTTTGGGGGCTAGATTTTATGGGACCCTTTCCGGACTCCAGGGGTAACAAATACATTTTAGTAGTGGTGGATTACGTGTCTAAATGGGTTGAAGCTCAAGCACTTCCCACAAATGATGCTCGTGTAGTGGTTAAATTTCTAAAAGGGTTGTTTGCCAGATTTGGGGTTCTTAAAGCTTTAATCAGTGATAGGGGAACACATTTTTGTAACTCTCAGCTAGAAAAAGCATTGCTAAAATATGGGGTGACTCATACAATATCAACAGCATATCAACCTCAGACCAATGGACAAACCGAAGTCGCCAACAAAGCTATCAAGCGTATCCTAGAAAGGTTTGTCAGATATAACCCAAAGGATTGGTCTGAAAAGCTCAATGATGCATTGTGGGCATTTAGAACCGCTTACAAAACTCTAACAAGATGCACCCCCTTTAGAATGGTTTATGGTAAAGCTTGTCATCTTCCAGTAGAGATTGAACATAAAGCATATTGGGCATTAGCAATGTAATATGGATCTTACGTCTGTTGTAAAGAATCATTTCATGGAGCTGAACGAGTTAATGGAATTACGAGATGGAGCATACGAGAATACTCGAATATACAAGGAAAGAACCAAGAGATGGCATGATTCTAGACTCCGCGGTGATAAAAACTTTATAAATCGAGACAAGGTCTTGTTATGCAACTCTCGCTTGAAGCTACATCCGGGGAAACTCAAATCAAAATGGTCGGGATCTTTCATTGTAAAAACCATGTACCCATATGGAGCCGTAGAAATCATCGATAAAAATGGTCCGAACTTTAAGGTCAATGGCCAAAGGTTAAAAAAACGCTACGATAGAAGTTTCAATACGGAGGATAACTAGATCATTGAGCTCGATGAATAAAGATCCAAATGAATGAAGAGAAGGAAAAAGGTCTAACTTAAAGACCGGCTGAAACAAAAGTGCTTCTTGGGAGACAACCCGGTCGTTTTTAAATTGTTTGTCGCATTTTTATATTATTTGCACGAGTCTGTTGTAACAACCGGCAATTTTCAAAATTTTAAATGACTATGTTACCCTTTGACTTTTCGGGTCCGACTTGACTTTTTGACTTTTGAACTTTTATTGTAATATAAAAACGATACCGCGTAACCGAAATTTTTTCGGAACATATTTAAATAATAAATCACATTTATTATTACATATCCCTCATATGCAAACTTATTTTTAATTTATTTGAACTTGAAAACGAGAGTTGTATTTTTTATTTTTTTTTTTATCTTAAGTTGAATTATTAAAACGACAGTTAAAGCAATTTGAATGTTAACGACATTCCAGACGACTTTTTAGTTTTGCCCGAGACCCGAAAACAAGCAGAAAATGACCGAAATACTCTCGCAAAATTTTGAAAACGAGAACAACGCGTACCAACCTAAAATAATTAAATTTATCTTTAATTATCACAATTTATTTAATAAAAAAAACATTTAATAAATTATTTAACATTTTATTTCAAGAACGTTTGTTAAAAACGCAAAATAAATAATAATCATTTATATATATTTTCATAAAAATATTTATAAAATAATAGTCGTGTAAATAATCACTTTTCGTGAAAAAATTATTTTAAACGCAATGGCGTAATTTTTGTGTCTTGAATAAATCGTTAACTAGCATAAATGAGTCCCGAACCGATATTTGACGAAAATTACACTTTGGCTTATGGTAATATTTACCTGATATTCCCCCCAGACTATTACATATGTTATACTTTGTTTTATAATTTTCACCATTTAAAAACTTACCCTTTTAGGTTTTTATTCTTGTTTTTCAATATAAATCTAAACCCTAAAAACCACATTTTCCCACTATAATAATTTCCGGTGCCTCATTTCATATCCAGGCGAGAATTCCGGCCAACTTCAGCCAATCGCCGCACCGCCCGACGTCCACTCCCAAATTTATAATTAGGTAGATCTACATTACGATTCTACCCGATATACATCTTTTATCTCGTTTTCCACTATTTTGTTTTTTTTATACCACCACAGGACAACACCACCATGGTTACCTCCATCTATCACAGCAGCATACCTCCACCTCCATGCCACACACTGATCTCACCACTCACGCCACCACCTCCTTTACCCTCGATGTACCATCACATCTTATCATAACGACACCACAGCAACATCATCTCCACGCACCCCACGACCCCATCGTCACCCACATCGACTTCATCGCACAAAAAGTGCGTGTGTGTTTTATTAACCACAATAGGGGTGTGTTTATTTGGGCAGTTAGCACAATAGGGGTGGTTCGGTTTTCTGTCACGTCGAAGGTAGTTTGATGTGCAAAATCACAACTAGGGTGGTATGGTATTCATAAGCCGCAGAGGGAGAGTTTGATTTAGTTCTAAAACGAGTAGGATGCGTGTGGTTTTACAGAAAACGCAGAAGGGGCGTTGGATAATACGAATTATAAGCAAGGTGCGTTTTTGGGATGTTTAAAAAGAAAAGGGTGCGTGGTTTTGTTTATAACAGGTTTGGGGTGCGCGTGGTTTAGTAGAGAACCACGATTAAGGGCGTGTTTGGTTTAGTAGTAACCATTAGAGTGCGTTTCGGCTTAGCCGATAAACGCAGCATGGGAGTGTTTGGAATTAGGGTTTAGAGCCATAAAAAGGGGCGTTTGGAATAGCAGGGATATATACAAGTGTGTGTTTGGTTGGTTTAATCCGCACAAATGAGTGTGTTTGGTTTTATAAATCAGATAACAACACTTTAAAGATTTTATCTATATATTATATGTTGATATATAATTATGTATATATTATTATGTATATAATATATGTATATATATATATATAATCATATTATAATTTATATATATATATTTAAAACCGGATATAAATGGTGGTTTAAAGTTAATTAAACTGTATTTTTATTATTATTTTCATTTTTGTGTTTCTGTTTAAGCCATAAAGGTGTGTGTTTGGTTTTACTTATGTTGGTTAATTGTTTGATATCGTTTAGGTGTAATATAGAAAACACGCGAGTATTTTGCAACACGGGATAATTGAAAAGACTGAAAACATTGAGTTTTGGTAAAAATGGAAACGTTTTATAAACGAATAAGTCATGGCGAAAAATCTATAAAATTACTATACTTAGTAATTTTCACTATAATTTCTACTATTTTAGAAATCTGATAAAAGAACGAAGTTATATAATCATAACTTTTGTAAAAACTTTAAAAACATAGTTTACGTAATTTGCAACATTAAAACGTGCATTTATTTTTATAAAGGAACTTTCTATTAAATCATTTGGGGATATCCGGGCATGTGTCGAATTATTTAGTTTCATTTATTTTTATCATCTTTCTTATATAATACTTGGAAAGTATTATATAATTAGACCACTTTATTTTTAATTTCCCTTTTAGACATATCCACTTATCTGTATTATATACGCTTCGAGATATTCTTTTGGTTGTGTATCTTGTTATATAATTCATGATATGAATTATATACTAGGTCATTTTTTATTATGTAAATATTACGGAATTTATTGCACACCTGCGTTTACTTTTTTATTTATTTTTTAACAATACACCTAACTATTACAACCTTTAAAAATCCAAATCTTTTATCAACGTGTCGCGTTGATGTACTCATTCATCGGGAAACCCAAATACATTATCCTAGGCTAGTAGGATATACCCGTTAAGATAAACCGCAACTTCTTGGTCGAGCCGTTCCAGTTTTTGTTTTGTCTGGCGCTTAATATGCGCATTCCCGCCAATCGTTCTGCAACATCAATGTGAGTTTATAGCCCCCACGTTTTACTTGTTTTACATAACTTTATAACTTTTTGGGGTGAGAACATGCTTGTTGCAAAATTGTTTGCAAACTCAATTACATGGTCGATTACATACGTGTTTACATGAATGTTTACAAACTCATTTTTACATGCTTGGTTACAAACTCATTTACATATCTCACGATGAGATACATCACTAGTTTTCACTTATGGATACTACAACTTGGATTTCATTCTAATGATTATGGATTAGCTTAAGTTGCATGAACTGTTAATTACTCGGAGGGTAAGCGCGAATGTTATAAGATAGATCTATTTGGGATTGACAATCCCCATTCGGGTGACTAGCTATCACCGGGAA
Organism: Tanacetum coccineum; assembly: GCA_026074375.1. NCBI lineage: Eukaryota > Viridiplantae > Streptophyta > Magnoliopsida > Asterales > Asteraceae > Tanacetum > Tanacetum coccineum. The sequence continues at coordinate 9,062 of BQNB010009848.1, forward strand.
CGAACGTTATACCATGTCGGAACACAATTGGATTGGCGCCTGCCGGGCCAACAATCACATACACATAAATCTTTTCATAAATGCCCGGATGTTCTTGGAGGGGACACCTATGATGGGTACATATTATTTTCATTAATGCCCAGGTGTTCTTGGAGGGGACACCTATGATGGGTACACTCTTACTGTGCCTTGAATAAAGTGGCATACAAACAAGTCTACGTCACATTTTCATGAACTTAGGTGTGTAATCATAATCACAAAAGGGTGACTATTGTATTGGATACAATGGTCATGCATACATTACAAATCTTGGATTTGAACATATATTCATACATTTTGTGACTATTTAAGGATTGAAATAGTCAGGCATACTTTACAAAACTTTGATGTCAACATTTACGCATACAACTTTGAGGACTATTAAAAGGGTTGAAATGGTCATACAATCATTTTATGATACTGTAGGGAGACAGTAGTCACTAAACGTTTACATGGTACTGTGATGATACAGTGGGCAAATAGTAGATGCGTGGTTTAATGATGTCATTGGAGTCTAAAATCTACAAGTTTTCATTATGGTATTTCTATCTTCGATACAATTGATCCAAAATCTAGTTGTGGTTAGTTTCAAGCTTTTCATTGTGAGCAATTATGAGTCAAACATTTATATCAATTTCAAGGAAATCAACTAGAATTACTTTTCAAATGCACATTTTAGAGGTCGTTCTTTGCTATTCGCGTGTTTATTATGAAGTAACGCCCGCCGGTAACAATTCACGCTGCGATATTTTTTTTGGGGGAGTTACAATAAAGGTCATACCAATTTTAATAATGGAAGATTATTGTTATGTTCAATTACATTGGATTATTGCTAGGCAACAACACCATACGTCCTTGGATAAAAACCAAAATTAAAATACGAGCCAACCAAATGGGGGTAGGGTTTTATCAATAGTAGTTACTGTTGCACACTCATTAACTTTGGTTGTGCAAAACTGGTTTATAGGTCCTCGCGATTGATGCAAATAAGAGTGCTTTTTAAGTCAATGTTAAAAGATATTTTAAAATCATGTGCAAGAACCGACAACGCTCATGTTAAAATTTGTAAAGATGCAGAGAAAAACCCTTATTTACGACCAAATTTGGGGACGTTCAAACTCGATGGAACTCCACTTATCATTTGTTCCTAAGTGAGTTGATACAAACAAAAATTACTTTGTATTTGCATGACGTTTTGGCCAATAAGGATATGTGTAATCATTTTTCCGGTGAAATCTGGTTTTTATTCAATCTTTAAACCCAATTACTTGAAGAGTTTAACATTGCCACAGAAATTTTATCAGGGGTTTACGACCCAACATCTCCATTGGTACTTCATACAGATTTTCTTCCATGTGTACAGTATTAAGCGGAATATGAACTTGAGGGTGGTATTATGTCAAGTATGATTAAAACCAATGAAGAAAACACTTTGGAAGTATTTCAATCACATGCCACCGATTATTTACTTGTGCAGCGCTTTAATTCGAAGGTTTTAATGTAAACGGGTAGACTTTACTTATCGATTCGATAAGTACGGATTTGGGAGGTTTTTGACGATACTTTTGAATCTAGTTAAAAAGTTATTTTAAAATATTTGAAAGGTTTGTATAATCTTTATGATGCAAAAATATGTAACCCGACTCAATACTTCAAACAAGTGGGGGGCTACTTCATCGAAGGCGAAGTGGCGGACAATATGTATAGCCGTTTGCCTAAAACGGTTTAAATGCATCTTAACAAAAAAAAAAGGCCAGGGACTGATCCTACAATGGTCTAGCGAATTGAGAGATATGTCAATTCGGATTTTGGTCAAACATCTTAACAAAGAGTTTGCTTAGTTTTGATGTCATTTAGATTTTTGGAAGAAATAGGAAACAATGTTTCCCGTTTCTATCCGCCATTGGCCATGGATATAATAAGTGGGGGGTACAAGCTTCTTCAGGTAGCTTCTGAATCCGCTATTTTTAAACAAGTGTAGGGTGTTGTCAATCGAAGATACAAGACTCACTTTCGGTTCTTAGAGATGTGCATGTGTTTGTGAAGGATCGCTTGGACGCTAAAGAACGGTAAACAAGACTAAATGCCCTCTTGATAAATACTTTAGACTTTGTAGAAGATGTATTTGATGACGGGTTGCAAAACAAAATGATTCAATTTCACTATCGATGGAGAAATTTGCAACTAGTGATAGCAGCGGAAGGCACTCTGTCTCGGGGGAGGGACCACTGATAGATTTTATGATGAGCAGCGAAGAAGCCGAAGATGATTACTAATTTTCGATTAGTATGTTGTATTTTTAATTCGTTTGCATTATGTTGTTGATGTTGTATTTTAAATTTCCATGCAAGGCTTGCATTGCGTTGTATTTTTCTTTCCAATGTATTTCGTTTCTGATGTATTAGGGTTTTTCTATTAAATAAAAGTTGAAGTTTATTCCGTTTATAGCGTACAAAACCACGAAAAACGAAAAAAAAAAAACCGGTCAAAACCGGTTTGGGTGGTTAACCGGTCATGAACCGGTTCGACAAAAACCGCACCCCCCCCCCCCCCCCCCCCCCCCCCCGCCCAAACCGGTTTCAAAACCGGTTTTCGGTTTCTTCCAAAACGGTTTCGACTGGTTCGTTGACCGAAAAACAGGTTCATGATTGACTGGAAACCCGAAACCGGAACTGGTTAACCGGTTTGCTCACATCTAGTAATAAATGCATTTTTTTTAAACTGTTAGTTTTTTGTCGAGGGACAATAATTTTGAGACGGAGAGAGTATAACAATAATTTCATAAAGAAAAAAAGAAGATGTGAATTTAACTGCATGCAAATGAAATTTTTATAGATTTTAGCTTATGTTAACACAATTTCCCTAATGTTACGATTCTACTCGGTTGCAAATTAACGGATGCCAGCAGTAGCAAAACTGCTCTCCACGCTCAAAAAAGTTTTGCAAACGGATTTCTAACGGGGAAAAGACTTTGCAATAGTTTTAATTTCTTGGGAAAGAAATTTTGTAGCAACCGTTATTGCAACGGAGCGTTTTCCAACTGTTTTACTATGGTTTTGCTGTAGACGATTTTACAAAGAAATTGCTAACAGGTTTGAAATTACTTGTTACATGTGATATACTTAACATAACAAGCTAATGATAAAATTCCATTTTAACTAGTTTGAACCCCAAACATATTATATACGTACGTCTTTTTCACAGTAAATGACAAGAAGAGTCGTGCAACAATTGAAGTGTCACAAACAAGAGCAAGTTTTATCTAGATGCAAGGAAATTTACAAACGCCGTTGTATATCAATGTATCACTTGACATTCATATTTAAAAGACGATGACAGAATTTATGTGAGTAGCAGTAGTAATATAACAAAGATAAATGAAACTGCCACTTCTTGTTGACTGTAGTGCTTTCATGATACTTGCTAGTTGATGACTTGCCAATAATGTTCCGGACTACAATTGTCTTCATCCCTCTAAACCTTCAACTCTAACGTTACATCACCATTCACCACATCACCGTTATCTTTATTCTTTTTACTTTTTTTGGTCACCTTATTGAAAATTAACATCATTTTTATTAGAACATACATCTACAGCCTTACATTCATATTCAAATCAAATAAGATAATAATAAAAAACTCTTTTAAGGACCACAAAAACACGATTACCCAAATGATTGCACCACTCACTACACTTTTGACTTTTTTCGTTGCTCGCGCATGAGGGGAAAGGCAAGCCTCGATAGGGGATTGGAGTGTGAGTCCTCGCCCTCCATTGCACTTGCTAACCGTTGAACCTTGTGTGGAAAACCGAAACCTGATATAAGTGAGTCGAGTTCGAAGGTGGCTACAATTAAAAGTAGGTTATTTCCCTAACTTTTGAAACGAGTTTTGACAATACTCGCCCGTTTGCATATAAATTGTGGTTCACGGAAACCACTCTAGGTCCGGCCCGAGTACATTAGTCCCTGTTTCTGATTGGATTCGAACGATAGCATTTCAGAAGTTGGTATTTATTGATGTCAAACTCCTTAGAATGATCGTTACTGTAAAAAATAAATTTCTCAAAATTAGAATGCTATTTAACCATGAGGAATGCTACACCCACACATTTTTTATATAAAAAACCCACATCCACATGTGTCCAATTGTCGTGACAAAAAAATTGTATTGAAAATTTTCTTTTCCTTTTTTTTTTTTTCTTTTTTTTAACCTTTTTCACGCTTCCCAATAATTAACTTACACATGTGGGTGTGAATTTTTTTATGTAAAAAAGGTGTGAGTGTAGCATTCCTCTTTAACCATACGTAACATTTACATCAGAAAACGTTCTCTTTAAATGCATTGAACAAATGTTTAATGTAGAAAATTTAGCGCATTATCATTTAATTTTCCTGGGTAAAACGCAAAAACATTTAAGTATATATAATGACACCGAAATCCCTTATCACAGCCATAAACATAAACACAAATATTAGCACAATATTTTTTTTTAGATAAAAAAGGTAACAAAAGTCATATTGTGCTTCAAAAACAAACATATTATAAAACATAATATGTCAAATTATAAAACTAACCAAAAAATTAATAACACCTACACAAAGCCACTACTTCATACCCGACTACAAAGAAATATGTCAAAATGAATCACAAAAAGCCTGGTGCGCCTTAGGTAAATCATAACCGATTCCTCGTTTTCCATCATTGCATAAAAAATTCCTTCCTCAAGTAGGACCTGCATCATTTGCTCCCGATCTGCTCAATTCATTAAAGGGACATATTATCGAGCAAATATCATCCCATTTAAGCTCATGTAATTTCCGTCAATTCCGGTCTTTTCTTCTATTATTTGAGTATTATAATTTTTGAAGGTGAAAAAAGATGTTTTAAATTTGGAGATAGTATTCAATGGAAAGTAGTATCTAAACCTTTTGTATTGTTTGCTTAAGTTGTATAATTTTTTTTTTTTTTGGGTAATATTTGTGTTTCTTACTCGACATTGCGAGCCGACTAATCCCAAGGCGATTACTCTTTTGGATAGCCCGAAGTCGGCATAGGTGAACCTCCGTAGCCAATGAGAATTTGTATAAACTTTATTAGGGCAAATAATAATTAAAAAATATCAGCTAGGCAAATTATAAACAAACAAAAGTAAACGGAAAAAACGAACTTTGTTTGGTTCATGTTGAATTAAGAACATTAAAGATTAGAAATAAGTTTGAAGTTCTTAACGGCATAAACTTTAAACAACTTTAAATGTGAACATGAACAAAAATACATGTGGACATTTGACAAAAAAGCATTTAGTGATTTGTGAAAAGTCATTTAGTGATATTTCTCAATGACTGTCTGTATAAACCAATGACAATTGTGTATTTTCAGTTGAGCTAGAATTTAATCATACGCTAGAATTATAATCTACGGCTCTACGAGCTGGATCAAGTGCACTACCCCGCTAAGCGGGAAATAATCGAGACGTAATACATCATGGATATCATCACTACCCAATTGTGTCAACAATAGGGAAATCACTACATGCATAACTATTATAAATGTCAACGATGTTGTCAGACAATAACGAAACAAAAGAATGGCATCTTGTATTAATGAAAAAAAAGGTCTCATCAATACAAAGACAGTGTCTCACAAACTTAATAAAAACATTCGAGGAATTCATGCAACAAAATACGAAACGAAATCAAACGGGAACTTCTAATGCAGCCTAATGGTCTCTCTAGCCACTTTTATTTACTTCAACACCATCATAACGCTCACCTGAAAATGATGCTTAAAACGTCAACATAATGGTTGGTGAGAGTCATAGGTTTTACGACACCAATACAAAAGATTTAAATTCTATTGTACTGTGATTATAAAAAAAAAAAACATGACAGGACAAATAAGTTGGCTATTATACATGCTAGCATTCATGCAACTAAGAATCTCAATTGGGACGGAACGTGTCCCCCGATCCAATGCAACAAAAATAGTCATGGAGAGGAATGAAATCCCCAAATCCCAGACTCTTGGTACCGTAGCACACACACAGGTTCATACCCACACCAAGTAGGCAAAACCTCTTGCCCACAAAGTAGGCGAAGAACAATGCACAATCATAAAACATGCTTCACTACATTTAATACGCTACTTAATTGGTCCATGTGTAACTTGAACCCTTTAATCACAGAATCAAATATTTTGAAAAACATATTTTGATCACTTCCATCCCAAAAATAAATCATAGTTAAAAATGGACTATGAACACTCCACCTGGATACTCAAACGCAGCTTCCAAAATCTCTACACGAGACTATACCAAATAAATTTAAACTTGGTTCAAACGCAGGACCAAGCTAAACTCTAAGTCCATGTATACACAAATATGTTGAATGTCTTAGGTTAGTTAACCATCTTGGGTCACCCCGACACCAATCCCAACCTTAACCATCTTACTAACACTTTACACTAGCTACTTACAATTAACTCAGAATTGCTGAATTTTAGTGTCTCTTTACGTACCCAAAACCCTTACTTAATGATCTTCATAAATTATACCAAAAATCACCCATGTTCATTTATGAGTATATTAACTACCTTGTGATTCTCAAGTATTACTTACATGTGTAACTACCTCAAATAAAATCAAACTTCAAAAACATGTTCCTCAATTAGGATCTGATTCGCACCAAAATTTATCACTCTATTAATCTACCAATTTATCTTAGGCATGCTTAGATGGCTATTTTTACGGATTTTCACTTAGAAATATGGATCTTATATTTTACGGTTGTAGAGCTATGCTTTATTTACTCTTGTTAAGTATAGGTTTTTTCCTCACAAACATGAACTAAATCCTGACCCGTATTACTGATCTGTCAACTTTTTGTGTAACCAACCATTTGGAAGGACTTCCGACCTTCTAATATTTCGAGCCAGGATTTTTGGAAACTAGACTCGCTGTATTTATCAATAGTTAAGATTCATCAAAAATTCGTTACTAATCTTGAGATAAACATTCGAACAGATGACTCAAAAATTCGTGCTCAACCATAAATTTAATTTATCGAGTTATATCTCTAACCGAATACATCAATATGATTATAATTTAAACCCTAAAACACTCTAATTAAGTTTAACAGCATTTTATTTACACGATTTTATTGAAACCCAATTTTTATCCACTCACTTTTATTTTTACATGAATTAAAAAGAAAATTTATCAAATTAAAAGTTTTTAAACATACAATTGATCCTTATTCTTGAAACCTCAAAATCTCCAATTTGATCTTGTATAAAAAAATCCTTTTTTTTTTCTTTTCTTCCTTGGTTCGACCGGTTCTTAAAAAAATAAGGGTGAGGGGTTTGTATTTATAGTGAAGGGAAATAGATTTAGACAATTACCTAATTAGAGTTATAGTTGGACTAAAATTTGTTTTTTCTTCCCCCTTTTTCTCTCATATCCGGCCGAACAAACATCCCCTTATTTTTTTTATTATTATTTACACAAAAACCCTTTAATTTTGTTATTTTTATAAAGCCTTTATTTATTTAGACATCCTTTAAATTAACTTGTTTTAAAATTACTTAAAAAATAATTCACTTCATACTATAATTTCTAACTTAATAATATTAGATTATAACTAATTTCTCTTCTCGCGAATTCCTTTTCATCCCAAATACGTATACATCTACAGATAAATAAGTACACACATAAAAATTTTATCATCTTTTTCATTGTTCACTAATTGTGAACATAACATAAACTCTCAATCACCATGAGACGTAACGTCAATGGATTTGTAAACCAACTTCATAAAGATCCACATAAACACTTATTTTCATAACACATAGTGAAAACTCAAGTCATTGTTAACGGTTGACTACCCTACTCAAAATCACAGTTGTCACTTCAAGCATCTTGCAAACTTGCCGAACACTACTAAACTTGTTTAGGCCAATATAGACAGTCACAATAGTTGCATTTTAGAATATTGAGGAAAGTCCAAAATGTATTCATGTGGTTTTTCAGAAAAACACCGCACATCCTTGGCCTAAAAGTTGGTATAAAACCATTCATCCATTAGTAAAAATCAGCCGTCATTAATCACCTAAGGACTAAAAAGTTGATGCAACTATTTGTTTGTTAAGTGCAACACGTGTTTGTCACGTGAGGGATGTTTTGTTAATTTTATTCGTTACAACTAACTCACCCACCATTTAATACCCGGCTGAGACGAATAAAAAGACCAAAATACTCTTCACGTGACCAACACTTGTTGTACTTGACGGAGATATATTCGAATCGTTCGTCCTTAATGATGTATGATGACTGACTTTTACTAACGGATGAATGGTTTTGCATCAACTTTTCAGCTTGGGGTGTGTGGTGTTTTTTTGGCAAAACACATGCTCTAGAATATTTAAAAAAATATGTTTTCCAATATCATATAGTTTTGAAATGAAATGGCATTTTAATTATCAACAACCATATAAATTACCTCTGTTCACGAGTATTACTTACGTTTTTCTAATAATCTGTAATGTCATGAGGATAATTCTCAAATGTTATGTGAACGTCCAAATGGAAGTAATTGACATGAAGTCAAAAATTCCTATTGAAAACGACTTTCATTCTTTTTTATTAAATTTCAACAATTGCGATTGATTATCAAGATTGGATATATTTATACTACATTATAAAGTATTTAAGATTTTTTCTACTAATAAGGAAAAGAAAGCCTCAATCAGAACCACATTCCTTTTACATGCGGATGTAGCTAAGTGTCTGACTATATTGGTCGTATTTTCATGTTGTTGCGGCCGGTGCTTGTTTGCGCGCGCGTGAACCAACCAGCAATCAAGGTACAGGTACCACTCGGGGCATTCTGAGAATGATTTTAAGCCGTTATGAAGGGAAAAATCTCACGTTAACGTTTACTTTTTTTAGGGGATAAGGAGCCCGACAGGGTTCCCCACTGACTTGGCCCGAGCCTAAGTGAAATTTAAGACAAAAAAAATTATTATAAAAGGAAAAATAGAAAATTAATAAAAAATCTAAAAATATAAGTCTTATTTAAAACATATGTAACAGCTTATTTCATCCGTATAGTAACCGCCTTTTAATAATGATATCTTTTATTGAAATTGTTTATAAGAAAAGTTAACTAAACTTGTAAACACCAATTTAATGCTAAAATTTAAAAAATAAAAATGCTAACCATTTACGCTATTAATAATTTAGACGGTAATTTGTTGTTGGTTTATATTGGTGGTTTTGCATTGATATTGCTTATAGTTATTTTAATTAGAAGTTGTCATTCGTTTGTAAAGTTACTACTCAAATAAAACGTTATAATTGAAAATAATTGTCCCCGCCACAAAAAATTTGGTCAACCGTATATCTGTAAATGTGTATGCGTTTATATTGATGTGAGATGATACAAAGGATACATATATAGTATGCTAATGGGTCTAACCTTGTTACAATACAATACTAAAGAAGGCCATGGGCGTTATAGACTGTTTAACAGGCCCCTCGCAGTTGGTGCGGGAGATGACGGAACACTCAACACTGGTACGAAACTCATCAAACAAAAACTAGTAGGTTAAACCTTTGGTGGAAGATATCGCATATGATAAAGTGACGGGTCGGTGTAGATAAACCAGAGATTAAGCACCGGTAGCAACAAGATCCAGAAACAATAGTTGGACATGTCAATCTCAGATATGCTTCGGCGTTGATATTGGCACGGGATTTAGAAGAGAGATATACGCACTCAACTTGTCACAATGGTCAAGTGTGCAGTGGCTAGAGGTGTTTGAAGTTCACGTAATAGATTACCGTAACAGGGCAAGTTTCAGCAACCGCATTGGCAACACCCCGATACTCAGCCTCAGCACTAGATCGAGAGAGAGTAAATTGGCGCTTCGATGACCAAGAGAGAAGATTGTTGCCAAGAAAAACACAATAACCAGAGGTTGATCGACGAGTAGTGGGACAACCAGCCCAATCCGCATCTGAGTAGCCACTAAAGATGACGTCGTGGAGGAATAAAGGTGTAATCCTTTGGACAGGATGCACGCAACTTACCGTAGAAGATACTCTTGAGAGCAGAAGAGACGGCGGCTCTCGGGGGGTTCATGCATAAAGAGACAGACTGCTGAACAACATTGAATTGTAGGCCGGGTAAAAGGTGAAGATACTGAAGGCCACCGGACTAGGCTGGATATAATGTAGAGTCAGAAATAGGTGCCACCATTGCTGGAAAGTTTGGAGTCCGTGTCAAACAGGTGTACGACCAGTTTTCAAATTAAGCATTCCAGTGCCAGGATCAGAACCTCAGTCGCATTACTTTTGTTAAGATAGATAACATCCCCGAAGCATTTAGAGTCACTAAAAAACTGCCTAAGAAATATTAAGTGAAGCCCAAATCAGTAATGGAGAACTCTGCATGGAGAGAAGTGATAATCTGCTGTAACAGATCAGATAGAAGATGCCGTCTAACAAATATCATCAACATTAAAAAAGCAAGTAAGCATTGTTCTGCCCCCTGTCTGTTGTAAAGAGTGAAGAGGCACATCGACTATGAAGAAAACCCAACCCGAGCATAATAAGCGCAAATCTCTGAAACCAGGCCAAGGGGCCTGTTTAAGCCCATAAAAGAGAATCTCTGGAGAAGGCAACATATTGGATGTTGCGGATTCCGGAAACCAGGAGGTGGTGCTTGTATTACTGTCTTCTGATAACGATCCATTGTAAAAAGGGCATTCTTGGACATCAAGCTGGTTGAACGGCCAATGTTTGGATATGGCTAGACTGACGTACTTGTCGAATAGTAAGCCTGTTTTGACAACCGGAACTAAATGTCTCATCAATCTATACCTGCAGGGTGAGTGCTTATCCATTGCAACAAGAGAGGCCTATGTACCGACTGAGGGTACCTTCAGCGTTATACATATGACGAAAAAAGCCTCATAGAAACGAACTATGGTTTCGCGTACTCGGTGGCCGAGGCACAAGAATCCATGTTTATTATTTTTAATTTAATAGCAAGTTATTCTCAAGCATACCGATCCCAATTTGGGTACGGAAAAGTAATTGGATAGGATTGGAATCAGGTGTTATGGTGGACAAGTGTATGTTAAAAGTTAAGTGGTCGATTAGTACCGACACGAAAGCGAGTGACCATGGGGTGAGTCGAGGTGGGATTATTGTGGTTGTGTGTAAGGGAATAGTTGTTCTCAGTGGATGCGTTTGTTGTGGGCTGGTCGTTTGGTGACGTGGGAATTGGGCTATACTCATGTGTGTGGTGACCGGGTTGAGTGGGCTTCGTGGTGGACTCGGGTGGAGCAGCAAAAGTAGATGTTATAGTGGTGGTGGGAAGTGGTGATGCAGAAGTGAGTTATGGTATGATGTGTTGATGATTATGATGTTGGGTGATGTGTCCAAACTTGTGTACGAGGGTGAGCATGAGGAGTCAATAGATCCATATGGGAAAAAACTGTCTCATCAAATATGTTACATGACGGGATAGATGATTTTGTTTCGTGTTTAAGTCTTAGGGCATCGATATCCCGCGCGGTGATTTGTCGGATATCAAGAAAAAATTGCGGCTGTAGCCCGGGGTTTCAGTTTGTGATTTGGTGAAGATGAGGATAGCAAAGGCAACCTAAAACACGAAGATCGCATAGTTCGGTGTTTTGTTATAAAAAGGCGAGGTGTGAGGTATTTCATTGTGATGGCGATGGAGGGTAAGATGTTCCAGAGGTTAGGCGGCCATTGAAGAGCTTCAACCCAATATTAGTAGTGGAGGTGGAGCTTGGGAAAAGTAAGTACGGAATCATGTTGTTGATGGTGCCGTATCATTCGTTCAGTTTTTCCATTATTGTGTGAATAATGGGACAAGAGAAACGAATGGATATTACCATGGTCAAAATTGTTGGTGAAGGCAGTATTGTAACTATCCTCACATGATCACATTGCAAAAAGATTTAATGGTCACAAATTATAATGGTTCTTAACATATGCTCAGAAAGTGATAAATTTAGGACAACACATCCGACTTATGTTAGTAAGGGCTACAACCTTAAGTTCAATGTGAAATTGATCAAGAAACAAGACATAATATTTAATACCGAAAACACTGGTAAAAGGAGTGTCCATAAATCAGAATGTACTATCAAAAGGCAGCCTTAACATAGTTTCTGGAAAGTCAGAAAGGTTGCTTCACGTGTTTGCCAAGGTGGGCAAGCTGGCAATGCACGGTAGACTGGGTCTTTTTACATGAAATTAAATTATTAGGAATCTAAGAAACGGAGCTCTTCACTTCCCGGATGACCAAGTCGTGGTGCCAACGTTTGCTGTCCAACCAGAAATGCTTGAGGGTTACGATGGAGACGTGACTGGGATATAAGGTCACCGTGCTGTCCAATCTGAGGAGGAATTTGACGGGTCCAGAAATCCTTTACAAAACAAACCAAACTAGGTCTAATTCAATTGTAACATGTATTTTCACGACGAATTGACGTAAACAAAAATTAAGTTTTTGACAATATTGGGTGTAATGAGAACATTATTTAAGTGAAGTGTACGGTAGGGAGTTGGTAGCGTGCTATGGCCCGTGTTGGTGACAGGAATAGATTTCCCGTCACCAACAAGAACAGATGGATATATGCGAGAATTAAAAATAGTACTAAGGGTTTATTAACTTGAAGAGTTTAAGGTGAGATGAAGCACCTGTATCCTTGTCCATTTGAGTTAGCCGGATCCTGTAAGGTCAAGTATTTAAAGAGCATGTGCAGTTGTGTCTCTTGGAATAGTCGAGCCGAGGAGTCAGCTTGGTTTTGTACAGCAGCGGAGTCAGAGGGCCTGCTGGTGGTCATTGAACCCGAAAGTAGGTGGTGTGTTGTGTTTGTTGAATTCCATGGAGGGGATTGGCCTTAAGCCCATTTGTTGTTATGTTGAACTGGGTGCCTGATCTGCGAAATGGATAAAAGCCATACTGGGCCAATAGGTTTTGTTGGGTCTGAATGAGGGATAAAAGGTATGTTGGCTGGCGGAATTAAGACAGTGTGTCCAGGCCCTTGTTGCATGGAGCGTTGTATTATGTTGAGATGAGTTCGTGGCGTGGGTTGGCTGGTGCCTTTTGGTGATGGCATGAAATGAAACGAAAATTCTTCACCCTAGCGGCAATAACCTCGGGCCAAAGTTGCGGCAGATCTCGGTCTTGTTCTCATTACGGGCATCGCGATCACGATTGTTGCGGTTGTCTTGAATCCGTGGTTGGGATGTAGCAAGAAGCACTTGTGGTGAGCTTGATGTAGTGGAGGTAGAGAGTATCGGTTGCTTAGACCGGAGACGGCATTATCCTCAGGTCGGACCATGGTGCGAACAGTTGCTAGGTCAGGAAAGGGATCTTTGTGAAGCAATTATTTTATGCAAGGCTTTCCGTATTTTTCACTTAGGCCGTTTGATGACTAGGTGGACAATTTCGGTCATCTTCCATTGGTCGAGCCAAGGTCAGTATAAGAAGAGTGATAATCGGAATCAATCTTGGAAGGAAGTAGGTGTCTGGTGTGTGTCTTCCCATTTGTATGACTTGTAGTTCACCTTTTAATAGCAACGGTTAGTGTCCTTTTGTTTTTCTTGGAAGATGGTTTCGTGGTGTCACCGCGGGCTTTAGCCGAAGGCCGGGTTGGTGCTGATCTTTTTTTTATATTTTTGATTTTTCTATTTTTTTATCTTTTACTTATACTAAAAAGAAAAGGAAAATATTTTTTACTTTTTATATTTTATGATTTTTTTTTTGGGATTTTTTATTTTTTAAAACAAGAACGAAACTTTCGAGGGTGAAAGGATCTTCAAACCAAATCAACAAACACAAAACGAAGGAATCTTAAACACTAGTCCCCGGCAACGGCGCCAAAAACTGATTGCAGTTTTATATACCTAAAATATACTATAAAATAATATTCCACAAGAGCAATTAAGAAAATTACCAAGTTACCCTTGATAAAATTCACTCTCAAAAATATATATAATATAATATATAATACGTATATTAAACCGGGCAAATATGATCACCCGGGTCGTTTCCCCAACGACTAGTGAAATTGAATCCTCGTTTAAGTCCGGATTCTGATTTGAATGAGCAAATGGATGATTTGATTATCTAAAGCAACAATTAAAATGGACAATTAAAAACAATTAAACTAATACGGAAAACAAATAAAATGTGACAATTAAGCAAGTAAACTAATTTTAATCCCTAAAAATGTAAACTAAAATTCTAAACCTAAGTTAAGACAAAAGAAAATTTTAGGAAAAAGAAAAACATTTTTTTGATTATTTTTGAATTTAATATGAATTAAAAACTATAAAACTATTAAAAATAAAGTCCTAAAATTTTTATAAAAATTACTCTAATTAAAGAAAATGTGCAGAAATTTTCTAAAAATAAAAGCCCTAATTTTTATATTTTTATAAAAGTTTAATTGAACTAATTAAAACCTAACCCTAATTATTAATTAAAACTAAATTAACTAATTAAAAACTAACTTAGGGACTAACTGTGTAAAAGACTTAAGGACTAACGGGGCTAAAACATTTAACGGGCAAGGATTAACTAAGTAACAACTAAAACAGAAAAATTACAAGAATGGTCCCTGAGTTCCTACCCCGACAACAAACTAAGTCCAAATAAGCCTTAAAATAAGGTGAGAACTAAAAGTGCTTTTTAGGAAAAACTTAAAAGAGAGAAGTTGTAGAACAGCTTGAGGAGAACAACTTTAATGAAAGGACTTATACCTAAAAGCCACAATTAAGCTCAATAAGAGCTTATTTTTCAGCTGACCTCAGAAAGTGGGGTTTAACCCTTGGTTTTAGAAAATAAGCTATAAAAAACTCAACACTAGTTCAAAATGTAAAAGGAAAGAAGTTCTAATGAGCTTATGATGTGCTTAACCTAAAAATGAAAAGATAATAGAGCTTAAAGTACTTTTAGACTACTGAAAATGAGGAGGAAACAAGCACATTAGAATAATAAGGAATTAGCCACAAAATCCAAATAAGCTAAAGACCTTAAAAAGCTAAACTAGACTATAAAACTTTAAGGACTTATTAAACTACCTATAATCTATCTAATTAAGCTATAAAATCTAGACTCATAAGCTAAATTAACAAATTAAAATCCTAAAATTCCTAAGTACTGTTTTTGGTTTTTTGAAGTTTTTTAGTTACTTTTGACAGCAAAATAAGCTAGGAGAATAAGCTAGAAAATGTAATCTAAGACTTATTCTATATTAAGCTATAACTAGACTTAATATTACTTGAATCTAAGATCCTAAATCCTATTCTTACTTAACTAAAAATTAAGCCAAAGGTGGCAGTACTAACTTGTGACAGCAGTACTAACTTTTAGTTAGTACTGGTACACTATGCACAAGTGCAACTCAAAAGTGCAGGTTTCCTAAGGGAAATCCTGCACTTAAACACACTCAAATAGAGTGTATAAACAAAGTGCAAGTAAGATCTAAGCCTTTGAGGGCTTAGATCAAAGTTCCTCAGCCAAAAGTTTAAGACAAAATGCCCTGGTGTAAAAACAAAGATAATAAGCCATATCTTTTGAAAATTAGCAAACTAACTTTTAAAAACTCTTAAGCTACTGATTTTAAATGAAAACTCAGCTGACTCAAACAAATTGCACAAGTAATATTGACTTTTAGAGGTCAAATACACTTAAACCAAACACCCCTTTAAGACTAAGACAGTTTTGATTAGGCTACTAAATTTGAAATCTAGTAAACAAGTGCTTAATACCAGACAATTAACAGATTAAAACTACTTTAATAAGCATGACTTAACAACTAAATAAGCAATAATCTAAGACTTAAGCTATTTTACTATATTTTTGGTTTTTTAGAGGTTTTTAAGACAAATTTATGAAAATCTATGATTCAAACTAAGAAAGTTAAAAACAGATAAACAACCATGATGATTTAGCTAGATAAAACTCAAATAAGCACTAATAAGCTACTTTAATAAGCTAGTAAGCAGATCTACACTATTAAGCTAAAATTAAGCTAGAAATGAAATTATGAAAAGTAAATGAAAACTTACCTGAACCTTTAGCTAAACAAAAGGTTCCCAATAGGGCAGCTACAAGCTCTCCTAGCTTATGAATAAGCTAGGAGTTAAGTCCTTGAGAACCCTTCCATGTTTGGTTCTCCTTCCAAAAAGCTCAATAATCCACAAGTGTAAGTTAAGATGATTAAAGGTTGGAATTTGACCTTTTGCCTTGGTCAAGGGCATTCGGTTGGAATCTGCATTAGGGTTGCTATATAAGTATATACGATTAGACGAATCAGGTAGCTTAGCTTATTGAGAGAGATTATGAAAAAGAAACTTGGAGAAATTTAGAAAAACTTAATTTCATTAATAAAACTTGCTTACAGTACTTTTTAAAGGAAAATTACAAGATTAAAACATCATTAAGCTAAGAATTAAAATTTAAGCTACACTAAATTAAAAACTACTACTTAAAAAACTAGATATCGTGTGTGTGAGAGGTGAGGTCCTATTTATAGGCTGCCTTGGATCCTTCTAGCCTCTTGCCTTGCTCTCCAACCTTTTTAATCCTGGCCAATCATTTCTTCAATCATTTGAGCATCAATTGTGGCCGTTTGATCAAATTGTGGACACCTGAGGATTGCCAGCATGTCATTCTTTGATGTGACGTTTGTGCTAGTTTTGTGAGTGTTTTAGCACAAAAACCCACATTCCATTGTGCTTTCTCCATTGTTGACGTGGCCTTTGATTGAGAGAGGTTAAGTAATCCCTTGATAAAGACTGATTTGACCCTTGCCTTGCACTTATGAGCTCTTTAATTGTCCAATTTGTCCCTTAATTTTGAAAACCCCTTTGTTTTGACAGCGTGGTAACTTTGGGACGACGGGTGAATAGTACCCCATTTTGGCGCCCAAAGGTTTATAACTGAAAGGGTAATTTCAGTTGGAAGTTTGGGCATATTACACAAATAGTCCTTCTCTTTCTTTTCCTTTTTTCAAGATATTAATAACTTTCGGGAATTGTAAGTTTAACCCTTGTGGACTTTTGTTGACCATGACTGACTGGAGTAGACTGTAGGCTTGACTTTTCTGGCTTCGGCTTTAATTCTTTGGCTTCTTTTTGTACTCTTCTGATTCTCGTGTCCGTGCTTGCTTGTTTTTGACTATTTTCTTGTGATTTTTGACTTATCCGTACCTGCACACACAAAACACAAATACAAGCATATTTTTGCCATTTTTGATCTGTTTTGGGTTTAATTGGGTCATTTTAGGTACAAAACGGATATGTGTATTCTACACTTATCAAAGTACTTTGTAATATAATCCACTCTTTAGTACGCCGGTTTGTTTCTCATTGCTTGTTTGTAATATTTATACGTTTGTATCTAGCACTTTAGCATTGGTTTATGCCCCAAAACGCCTTATGTTTGCTCATGTTATATGTTTTTTGTATGATCCGGACGACTATATCTGGACTAACTCATATACCGGAGCAAATGTTTATTAGCTATGTTCGTACACATTACAGGTTGCTCGTATTTCCTTTCCTATTAATTGTTACATGTTCTCTCCACGATGTTGTTGTTCATCGGAGTTGTTTGCTCGGAAGGGGGGAACACTATGTCTCCTCCTTCGGCCTTGTGCTAAAGTTTTCGTGTTTAACTTAGCCTTCCCATATGTGTTTCATTTTTATGGGGTAAGTGTGTTCCTTTATCGCTATCTGGAGGTAGCGAGCCATCCGGAGCTTACCATGCTTCGTGTTTGCATCATTGTTATTTGTCCAATAGAATTTGACTTTATCATGCTAAGGTAAAAAACAAATACTTAGATTATAAAAATAGAAGGGCCCTCCGAGGTGAGCTAGCACTTTGAAAATGGCTACCTCGGATGGGTTACATAGTGCTATTAGACATATGCTACTTAATCAAAAAGTAAAAAATTATTAGGATCAGATAATGGGACAGAGTTTTAAAAACAGGTTTATGCTTGAGTTCTGTGATAGGGAAAAGGGTATAAAACAGGATAGTAGAGTTTAGTAATGCAAGAATCCTCAGCTAAATGGGGTATGTGAGAGATATGAATAGGACCCTTTAGAGGATGTAGGACTATGCTAGGTAGCTGACATCTCACTTACCTATTACTTTTTTGGGCAGAAAGCAGTAATACTGTTGCTTATACTTCAACTGGGTTAAGAGTGACCAAGCTCAAAACTTAAACTCTACTTATGGCTTTTGTTTGCCACAAACCAATCCTTAGCTACATAAGACCATTTGGGTGCCATGTTACCATTCTCAATACTCTTAGCCTACTAGGAAAGTTTGATGAGAAATCTGATGAGGGTTTTCTGTTGGTACTTATATGAACAGTAAAGCTTTAGGGTGTATTTATTTAGTAACCAAAAGAGTTGAAGTAAACCTTCATGTCAACTTTCTTGAGGAAAAACCCAATGTACAGGGAATAGGGCATAGGTGGATGTTTGACTTAGACTATCTTACAGACTCTATGAACTATATACCTGTTTCTTTGCAAAATCAAGCTAACCCTGCAGGTTCAAAGGAGGTCATTGATATTGATGTGCAGACTGAGGAGGCTGCAGACTCTGATGGTGGGTGGTGTGGGATGGTTTCTATCTACTTGTGAAGCAACTAGAAAAGCAAGCTGTTTTGAAAAGTTTGCTACTAAGAAGACCATTTCCCAACGAGTCTTCTTATACACATTATCCAGTCTTGCTGATGAAATTATGACCTTTAGTAAAGAGCTGGATGCTCTTGGCTTTGATGCATTAGGAACGTACCTGTAACAGCACCTACCAGTACTAATCCTGTTAATACTGGTAGTGATAATCTTAATACTGGTTTTGAGGAAGTTAATTCTGGCAATATTGAAGCTATCTCTCCTAGTGCTGATCATGAAGAAGAGGTCTTCTCTGATGCAGATGATGATGAGATGCCTGAAATAAGGATTTATGATAAATCAAGTGAAGGTATCTTTGAAATGGCTTTTATGAGATGAGGGGATTATTACTGATTTAACAAATCTGCAGATGAGGTAGTGTCAGTACAAACCACACTCTGATGGATTAACACTGTCACCTTCAAAAGTCAAATCCTTGGAGCTCCCATACACTGTTCAGACTAGAAGCTCTCTCATGGGAAGATCATTGCATGATCATGCTTAGTAAGACAATACTACTTAAGAACAGCAAAGAAGCAATCATAAGATCATCAACATGTCTTTTTGCTTGTTTTTTTTCTCAATCTAACCATGGAAAATCACAGAAAAGAAGCCCTTGAAGTGAAAGCTGGTGGAAAGCTATGCAGAGGGAGAACTGTTTTGCCAATCAGTTCAAGCTTCAACAAGGTATGGGTCTTGGAGGATCTTACACAATCGGTGCTAAAGTTGATAGGAACACAAATGGGTATACAGGAACAAGAAGGATGATGTCGAGGTGTTTGTTGTCAGAAACAAAGCAAGGGCTTGTAGTCAAGGTCATTACAAGAAGAAGGGATTGAACTATGATGAGGTTTTGGCTCTGTAGCAAGAATAGAAGCCTAATAAGGTTGTTTTTGGCTTTGCCTAATTTATGGGGTTCATAGTCTCTCATATGGATGTTAAAAGTGCTTTTCTGTATGGCACTATTGATGAAGAGGTTTTTATGTCTCACTACTCCTGGTTTTGTTTGTTTTTTTCCATGATCATCACTTCAAAGTATTATTATGTGTGTCAATGCTTTGTCATGGATTGCACCAAGCCACTCGAGCTTGGGATGTAGCTTTGTCAACATTCCTATGTGAAGCATGGATAAGGAGGGGTAACCTTTGGTCAAGACTTTATTCATTAGAAGAAACAAAAAGGATATCATGTTGGTTCAAGTGTATGTTGATGATATCATTTTTGGGTCTACCAACAAGTCTTGGTGTGATGAGTTTGAAGCTTTGATGCAAAGCAGATTTCAAATGAAGTTACATGGTTGGCTTATTTAGTGAACCTTACATTCTGGTTAGGTCTACATGTCATGCGAACAAGGAGGCATCATTCATATTCAAGACAAGTATCGTAGACTGAGTTACCTCAAGAAATTTGATTTTTTGAAGTCAAAGCTGCCATCACTACCATGGAGACCATGTTGCCTTTGACAATGGTATGAGGAAGCTTTGATGTAGATGTACTTTGTACTGTATCTATGATAGGTTCCCTAATGTATTAACAAGCTTCTAGACCTGATATTATGTATGCAGGTATGGTTTGTTCACGTATTTCAGGGTAACTCCAAAGACTTCTCATCACAATGCTCTATGTCAAATGAGGTTCTTCAAGTATCTCAAGAGCAAACCAACTTGGGATTATGTTATCTAAGGATTCAGCTTGATTTGGTAGACATTCTCTGATAGTGTCTATGGTGGTTCCAACCTTGCCATGGGAAATCCACACAGGTGGTTGTCAATTTCTTGGTCAATAGACTTATCTCATGGGAAATGTAAGAAACAGACTATTGTGTTAGCCATTTAACATATTTCCATCTTTTGGCATATTTTTTTGGCTTTTATTGGCGAAATCCTGGGTATTTTATGTATCCATTTTAACACTTATCACTGGACTATGGTTTCAATTTCATGAATACCAAAATCCACATTGATAATGAAAGCACAATCTGCATTGTGAAGAACCCAGTCTATCATTCTAAGACAAAGCACATCAAGATTCGTCACCACTTCATCAGGGATTGTTATGAGAAGAAGCTCATAAGTGTGGAGAAAATCCACACAGACTTAAATGTTGCTGACTTGTTGACCAAACCATTTGATGGCCCTCGGTTTAATTACTTGGTGGTTAGCATTGGTATGATCAACCCATAGCACCATTTAAGGGGAGGCTTAGATGTATAGTTTGTTAATTATAGTAGCTAAGTAATCTTAATTCTGTTAGTTTATTCTGTTTAATCCTGGTAGTTATATTCTATTAATACTGGTAGTTAAGTAGGTTTAATACGGGTAGTTAATTTCTTTTAATCCTGGTAGTTATCTTTCGTTAATACTGGTAGTTAAGTAGAGTTAATTCAGGTAGTTTATACACACTTAATTCTGGTTGAAATAGAGTTAATTCAGGTTGACTCTTAATTAATTCTGTTTGACCAAAATTAAGTCTGGTAGTGTACATTGTTAATACTGGTGGTTTATGTTAATGCTGGTTGCGGGAAATTTGACTTTTTCTGATTAATCACTGTTTAAATGTAACCGTTAGAGATTTTTACGGCGCAATAGTAGTCCAACAGAGTAGCTATATATAGATAAAGTTTGATTTCTCTTTCATACTTTTCTTTTATTGCTATCTCCTTTTCTTTTGCAAAGTTAAAACATTTCCTCTCTAACGAATATAGTCAAGCGTTCTGCTACCAGCATCTACATTTTAATTCACAATAAAACCTAAGTACTTAATACGGGTGTCACATGGCTCAATTGAATTATTGTGACAAACACAATCAAGTAGGGTTTTTGCGCAAGCCTAACGAGAGTGCAGGGTTTGCTGAGATAGTGGACTTTCTTCGAGGTTCCAACCTCAGGTATGCTTTAACTGCTAATCCAACTATCTATGATTCTCTTGTGAAACAATTTTGGCAGAGTGCTGTTGCAAGTACTAGAGAAGATGGGTCTCTAGAAATTAGTGCAACAGTTGATACCAAAAGGTACATAATCTCTGAGGCGTCAATTAGGGATTCACTTCAATTAGATGACGCCACAGGAATTACAATGTTACCTAATGATGACCTTTTTCAGGGAATGGGCCAAATAGGGTATCCTACTGATGGAACTTTTACCTTTTGGAAAAGTTTCTTTACACCCCAATGGCGATATTTGGTCCACCATCTTTTGCACTGTATAAGCTCTAAAAGTGGTGGATGGGATCAATTTGGTAGCAATATTGCTACTGCTTTGATCTGTCTATCCACTGGTAGAGTTTATAATTTTTCAAAACTCATTTTTGATGGTATGATGGCCAATTTGAAGAACAAGAAAAAGTTTTTGATGTATCCCCGTTTTCTGCAAATAATTTTGAATATTCAAACAGAAAACAAACACCCTTATCTAGCTGTGAGCCTGACCAAAAAGATATTTGGGAATATGAAAAGGGGTTTTCAAGGGGCACCAAGACCTTTATTGCCTTCTATGTTGCTTGTTGCTACTAACCCTATTGCAGGACAAGAACATGCTGCTCAAGCTCAATCCCAACCATCACCAACACCACCACCTATCCCAACATCTACATCTCCACCTCCACCTATTCCATCACCAACACCACCACCTATCCCAACATCTACATCTCCACCTCCACCTATTCCATCACCAACACCACCACCTATTCCAACACCTACATCACCACCACCACCACCTGAGACTGAACCTACCACAGATGAGTACCTCTATGAGAAGCACTCTCCTGTCCACCATCACTTCTCACCCTCACAAGAACAGGCTCCAAGTCGCATGCCTATGGATGATTTGCTTCACACAGTTCCCAAGTTGATTTCAAGAATAGATAGCCTGGAATTGGATCTCAAACAGACCAAGCTAACCATGGGAAATGCAATAGTGAAGCTAGTCAAGAAGGTGAAGAAATTGGAAGGGTTTCTAAAGAGGAGGAATTTAGTTTTGACAGATTCAGAGGATGAAGAACCTGAGGCTCAAGGGAGGAAAAGTCAAGCTGATCCTCAAGATTCTTCAATACAAGGACTGGTTACACCTCCTACAACAAAGGCACATGCTTCAGCGGGTGGAACAATTGGAAGTTATAAGCCCAATACACTCTTGAAGCAGCCAAATCTATCAACCTCAAAGGTTGCTTTTTAAATTCAAAGTCATTGACAAAGGAAGCGATTACAAGAGAAGAAAAGAGACTAAAGGGAAG
Organism: Tanacetum coccineum; assembly: GCA_026074375.1. NCBI lineage: Eukaryota > Viridiplantae > Streptophyta > Magnoliopsida > Asterales > Asteraceae > Tanacetum > Tanacetum coccineum. The sequence continues at coordinate 32,069 of BQNB010009848.1, forward strand.
AAAGTAGTCTCAAGCTTAGGACTTTCAGAAAGATGATTGCTAGTGTGAAAAGATAATATATGATGGTTGCGTGATTAGTACTGCTGGGGAGATTTAATGCTGCTGGTGAGGATGTTAATATGCTAGTTAAAGGTAATTACTGTAGTATTGAACTTAATAACTGTGATTGAGCAGGATAGTACTGCTTGGTGAAAGATAAAGGATCAAAGCGAAGGGAAAGCTCCTTATGATGAGTGAAGAAGAGAGAAACTCCAAAGAAGCAAAGGAAACAAATTCTACAAGAAGAAGTAGCCTTGCAGAGCAATAAGTTGGATTCCTTACAAAAAGAAGAGGAGGTAAGCAAAATACATTTAGATGCTCTCTTAGCACTAAGAATTGCAGAGATGAAGAGCTGGACTGAGCAACAGAAGAAAGGAAAAGCTCAAAGTACAGTTTGAGGCTCAGGATTACACAAATGAAGATTGGATTGATTAGGAGTTAATACTTGAAGTAAATGCTGAGTGTCAAAGATGCATGCTTGGAAGTGTACTTCAAGGAGAAGGACTTTGCAAAGAAAATGGTGGATCTATGTGATTCAAAGGAAAGAAGTTGTTTGCTTGATAAGAAAGAGCCAAAGCTAAAAGGAACAGGCCATGACCCAATCACAGCTGAAAAACTTACATGATGAAATCATACTTAAAGAATCAAGGGACATGGAAGATAAATCAGCTGCAGAAATTGTTTCTTTGAGGTTTTGCCAGAAGTAAGAAGGTTTGACAAGCTTGTAAACAGATTGAGTCCTGTTGCTCAGTAAGTTTTTGAAGCCACTAAAGCTAGCTTGAAAAGTTTTGATGAAGAGTTTCAAAACAAAGACTCCAGAAAAAGACTGAAAGAAGATAAAGATTGAGAATCATAGGAGGATGAATCAACAAAGAAGTCTGGAAAGAGAAGAAAGCAAATGGCAAGGAAAGGTATGAATACAAGTGTTGATGAAAAAGTTTGAAGAGTTCTGATTAAGGTTGGGTGACGCATTGGAAGAGTCTAACACAGGTACTTGGAAAACTCCAATTAATCCTGTTCCTGTAGCTTGAAAACACTCTAGTGTAGCTACCTATAGATTATTAAACAAGGAGAAATAGGAGATACCAAAGTGTTCAGGGATAGATGGAACAGACATTTATACATTAATTTTGCGTGCTATGTTAAAGGTCTATAATATCTAGAGATTGACCTTACTGAGTTTATTGGATAGTGATGAATAGAAATGGAATGGATGGGCCTGAGGATAAGTTAGAAAAGAGGATTTTGGAAATTGTTTAAGAATTATGTTTGAAGAACCTCTAGCACAGATTCTATATGGAGTGAGATAGGACAGCAAAAGATTATAAGTTAGAGATATTATGATACCTGTAGGGTACATTGCTTAAACTTAGAATCCATGGATGTTTATATGTTGTCTGAGAGAAAATATCCACTATCTGCTGAGGTATGTAAAACTATGTTAAAAATGAAGCTTTTAGATGGAAAGATGAGTGAAGATTGCTATTAGGATTATTTGAAAATGATGGTAAATACAAGCTGGCATTAGAAAAGGTAGTGATAGGTTTGTAGGGTTTTGAAAGCCTAGGATAGAAGATGAGAAGAAATAACACTTGGTGAAGGTGCTATGCACTAACACAAACAAGTGGTTATCAGTTCACCATGCCTAAACCAACATAAGGACTGGCTAGTCCAAGAGCAAACGGCTCTTGGTAAAGAACATCCAAATCGTTCTATGGATTACAACTTGCAAATAAGTTGTATGGTTCAACTCACCTTATCTGTCTAAGTGAAGAGTTGGCTAGCCACAAGTTTATGGATTGTGGTAAAGGTGTGGAAAAAAACCATAACTAGTCATAAGATTTTGGCTTTTGGTAAAAGACATGCCAAATTATATTAGATGGTTGCAATTTACAAAAATTGTATGGTATTCAATGCACCATAGTATTTATTTGAAGATGGATATCCAGAGCTATGGCTTGCTGGTAAAGAGTATCATAATCCGTAATAGTGATGATTTGCTCAAAATCATATGGTTTATCATGTTTCCATGGTCTTTACAAACCTAACATTGACTAGTCCATAGAAAAACGGCTCATGGGTTAAAAGCAACAAAAATCCGTTTATGGCTGGTAGTTTGCCAAAAAAAAACTATATTTTTGTTGCAGTCAAGATTGGGTGGCTTATGAAAGTCTAGTTGATGTCAAGATTTTTGAAGGACATAAAAGACATATTATTTTGAAGACAGAGTTCAAGGGACAATCCTCTAAAGTTCAAGGTTGAAGCTTAAATACTTAAAGATAAGAATGTTTGGAAGAAACTTGAAGTTCATGAATGCAGATAAGTTAGGGGAGGATGTTAGGAAAATATTGGTAAACAGGACTTAATACTGTTGTATTAAAGTTAAGTCTGTTAGTTATAGTTTAGTACATGATAGAAATAGTTAGTACTGTAGTATAGGAAGTTAAGTCATGGTAGTGCAAGTTAAGTATGCAAGCAATTAAATTAAGTCTGGGCAGAGTATTAAAGTTAATATTGTTTGACCAGCAGTTTAAGTTTGTTGTAATTTTTAGTATAGTTATCAATTAGCGTTAATCTAGGAAGAGATAAGTATTATCTCTTAACGCGTTTAAGGGTTCCTTAAGCTATAAAGGAAACTTAGAATAGTATTGTTAAAACATATGAGTTGATTGAGTATTCACATTCAAATAGTAATAGTAAATAATATTAGCAATTTTAGTATTCGTTCTTGTGTTCATCTGGTAGATATTGATATTCCGCGTCAATATTTATATTCACAGTAATTGTCTCTCATAGTATCTTTGGATTTATTCAAAGGACTATCAAGGCTCATTCAGATCCTGTTTATAAGGACCTACACCTCTTATGCTATGTTTCGATATATTACCCATCATTTTGAGGAATAAAGTAAAAGACAAATGAAAGAATAGTTTCTAAGGCTTATTTCCCTCTTACACTTAAGTTGAACATTGTCCCCAATGTTCTATAGAAGTACCCATAAGAACGAATAAAGGGAAAAGAAAACAAGGAAAAGAAACTAGTACTCCCCTGGTTTGCTCAATAATGGAGAAGAAACATGTGATAACTGGTTAAATCATCCTCCGAGAATCATCTAATGAAACTTCCTAAGAACTTCCAAGCTTCTTCTCATCAAATATAACCTGTAATCAAAGACAATGACAACTACACCAAGCATAAAATGTGCGATAGACATATACAATGTGAATTTAGGGTTCGACTCGACAGATAGGATGAGAGAATTGTTAAACTTATTAGGTTTTGCAGGTTTATAACAAAAGAATATATATTTTAAATGTTGTGCAAGTTTTATTTTCAAAAATAATTAAACACTTTAAGTTTTCTAGACCTGTGCGTATGACGCCGTCAAGGTTGTCGTGACCCTGTCACAGGTGTCGTGGTGACGGCGTCGAGTGTAAATCGTGACGTCGTCTCCATATTCTGTGAAAACAAAATTTTTTTTTGATGAAAAACTTCCTGCACTTGATTCCATAAGTTAATTCCTGTACAAATAGCTGCATAAAACCTGAGATTTAACAATTCAATCATATGACTCGAAACTAACGCGAATTAATCTAAACAATTTATTTAACATACTTGAACTTGACACAAAATCCGGATAAATTCCCCTACACTTATTATTTGCAAAATACATTTGATTGAAATTAAGACGAGGTTAAAGACAAACAAAGCATGATTACAAGATAGGTTAAACATAATAAAACAAACTATAAAGAATTAAAACACACATGACGTTCCTAATTGCGGGAAAAGTAAATTGGGTTGCCTCCCAAGAAGCACTTGTTTTTGTTCGAGTCACGAGCCTGACCCTACCCTTATTTAACAGATAAAGGGGAGGGTTCCCCTACACTTGAGTTCAAGTGTGGGTGATAGTAACGGTACACACCATTGTGGTGAGAAGGAACCATATGTTGAAAAAGTATTTGTTGAATTTTGTGCTCCAATTGGTGTGTTTCTTTAATCCTACACTTTTTTAATTCATTTGGCCAAACGGGTAAATTAAGTCCTTTTCTAGGAAAAGAAATCTTCTTGGATTTAACGCTTCATCTTCTATTATCTTGAAATTTGAAAAATCAACACCTAAAGATCTACTATGTCCTAATAAACCTGGTTTAAATCCATAATGTTTCGTAGGATCATCAATACACGGGTGGTAATAGCAATACGTATCCTTAGGGTGGAAAGTCACCACATGAGGTGAAGGTGGTGTATTAATGGTTAAGCTATCTACTTCCTTTATCCTAAAACTATCTGAAGTATGTGGTTTGATGGATGGTTTGGGGCCTCTTTGGTTTCCTAGACTTACATCAAAGGATGGACAACTAGGCAAGGGTTGCGGTTGAGGCTTTGGCTCATCAAGACTAGCAACTTCCTTAGAACTAAGAGAAATGTTATGATTAGTCAAACCTACATCCTCTAGTTTTGTTTTGTCCAAAGGTTCTTCCTTCATAGGGGTTCCTAAAGTCTCTTCTACTTCTTTTGGGTAAGTCACGGGTGGTGTGTATACCTCAAATAATGGGACGACTTGTGGGTTACTCTGTAGGCATGGTTTATCCACACCTTTATCCATGTATACAACTGGACATCTCAATCCAAACCTTTTTATTGCCAACCAAATTATCATATTAGCACATAAAATTTCTATTTTTCCTGCGTAATAGCTATAAAGGCTTGTCCCCTTCTTTTGTCTTGGGGGAAAACTATTATGGCTTTGCATGCTTCTTCACCACTTAATTCCCTAAGGTTTCCATCTGCAGTAAAGTCAAGGTCTATTTGGGTATAGTTGTCGACATGATAATAGAAGAATTAAGTAAGAGACCATAAATCCATGCCATGATGAGGGACTCTTTGGATTAAGTTTTTAAAACGAGTCCATGCATCATAAAGAGATTTACCTTGATGTTGTTGGAACATCAAGGTGTTATTTTGGAATGGGAAGGTTATGTTTCGAGGTAGATTTTGAGAGGGTGTGGTGGGTGGTCTTTCATACATCATGATGGTGAACGAAAGAGTGATTTACAAAACAAAGGGCACAAAGAAAAGATAGACTACAAGAAATCTAATATGCGGAAATAAATTCTTACTTGAAAGGATTCAAGCGAGTAGAACTAAGCTAAATTATGATCAGAACCTGGGATTAAAAGCCTTCTTGAATTTATTGCTGCTCAGGTTTGTGTTACTACTGCTAGGCTAAAGTTAGTGTTGTTCATTAACTTTAATGAAAAATAAGCTAAGTAGTTAGTACTGCTAGTTCATAGTTACTACTGTTAGTATATAGTAGTACTGCTAGTGTAAAGTTATTACTGCTAGTGAAGATTAAAGAAAATATTCTAAGTAGTTACTACTGTTTGTGC
>BQNB010009848.1:72500-85649 GCA_026074375.1 Tanacetum coccineum
GGAAAGAAGGTTGATGAAGATCTAAGAAAAGATAGTGATAATAAAGATCAAGAGAAGGAGGATAATGTTAACAGCACTAACAATGTTAATGCTGCTAGCACAAATGAGGTTAATGTTGTCGGTGCAAAAACAAGTATTGAACTTCCAGATGATCTAAATTTGCCTGCTTTGGAAGATTATAGCATATTTGACTTCACAAGAGATGATGAAAATGATGGTGTAGAGGCTGACATAGATACAACAATCCAAATCAGTCCTATTCCAACTACAAGAATTCATAAAGATCATCCTCTTGATCAAGTGATTGGAGATTTGCAATCAGCTACACAAACAAGACAAATGTCAAAGAAATTGAAGGAATATGGATTTGTTAGTACTATTCAACAAAAAACAAACCATAAAGACCTTCAAAACTGCTTGTTTGCTTGCTTTTTATCACAGGAAGAACCCAAAAAGGTAATACATGCAATGAAGGATCCAAGCTAGATAGAGGCTATGCAAGAAGAGCTTCTACAATTCAAGTTACAAGAAGTTTGTACTTTAATGGATTTACCAAATGTAAATACACATACCTTTTGCCCAATAAAACGAGCTAAAAAGACCAATAATGACTAAAAATACATTAAAATGCATTGTATATTTGTATTTTGTATTGCAGGTACGGATATTCATTAAAAAGGACAAAAACGGAGCCAAAACGGACAAAGCCGAGCACGGGAATGGAATAAGCATGAAAAAACTAAGGCCAAAGGCCTACTCATATTTTACGGACCAACCCGGGCCCACTTAATGAGCCAGATCAGCCCACGAACCTTAAATGATAAATCATAATACCCATACTTATATCAAAGCCCAAAATTCATTGTTATAATTCCTGGCCTATTTCCATAACAAAATCCCAAACACTTTTTGTCTTGGTCAATATACACGGTCAAAAGTCTTATGATATTAAGGATGAGTCAAACAAAACGAGTCAAAATTACTATACGATTATCCCTTTCCCTCCCTTTCACTTTTACAGGGCAAGTAACGAACAGGGTAAATTCCTCCATACACACGCATCAAAGGCTTCTAGAAGGACGCCTGACACGTCTGACAAATACTTGACACGTTGGCGATCCCATACATTTTGATTGGTTGATTTGACGTGGAGGGCAATCAAGGGCTCAAATTGGTTGATTAAGAGTTGGTTATGATTGGATGGTCAGGATTAGAGATTGAGGAGCGTTTGGAAGGGCTAGAAGCTTCGCCTCACTCCTATATAAAGAGGCCTCATCACACAAGAGCAAGACGTGTAGGATTTTAGTTTAAGTTTAGCATAATTTAGCTTATTGTAGTCATTTTTAGCTTATTGTTTTCAATTTGATGTATTTTCCCTTTTAAAAGCTTGTACTAATTTTATTATTCAATAAAAATTCAGAGTTCTTTTAATTCGTATGTTAATTCAGGTTCTCACTTATTGCACTTATGGTTTAAATAAGCTCAGTTTTTATCAAATAAGCTCTATAAGCTCTCAAATACTACTTAAGCTAGCTAGTACATCAGTTAAGCCCTTAAAGCTTAACTGATTTGTTATTTCACTTCAAATCTCACCCCTAAATATACCTCAGCTTAATGGATGATAAGCCAAACCTGGATGGGCTTATAGACCTTACTAGCTTATCTCTGATAAGCTGGAGCTTAATTCTAAGCTCTTAAGAGCAATTTACATCCCTGTTTAGCTGGGATTAAGGTATAAATCTCTAGTTCTCTATTTTAGCTTATTGTTCTGTTTAGCTTATTATCTACTTATTTAGTGCTTATTAGTTGTTATTTGGTACTTATTTCTGATTATTGCATCTTAGTATAGTTTGATATTGTTAGCTTATAGTTTAGATCTTATTAGTTTTAGCTTAATAGTTAAATTGTCTTAAAATTCTAGTTAATAGCTTATTGTTCTAATATATTAGATATTGCTTAATTATGGTGGATTGATTGGTGCCAAACTACACCTTCCTTTTAAGTACCTAAAAATCCTTTTCATGGCATAAAGATGTGAAAACCTATTGGATTGACTTGAATCATAGCAACAGGCAACACACTGCAAAACATGATACCAGATCTTAAAGATGTAGATACATCAATGAACTCAATATTGAACCTATATCATAAAAACATCTACTTTCTTCACATCATTTATCCTTGAGCAAAGGCTTTTGAGTTTCCATTGATGTGCTTGCAGTCTTGACTTCTATAAACCCAAATTTCTTCAAAATTTCAGTAACATATTTATCTTGACTAATAAATATGCCATCATTCTTCTGCTGTACTTGTAATCCCAAAAAGAATGTAAGTTCTCCTATAGAACTCATCTAAAATTTCTCATGCATCAACATCTCAAATGCATTGCATAGCTCCTTCTTTGTTGAACCAAAGATGATATCATCTACATAAGCTTAGACCAGCAAAATATCACCTTTATGCCTTTTGATGAATAAGGTCTTGTCAATTTTCCCTTTTTGAAACCCATTCTCCAACATATATGTTGACAAGGTTTCATACCAAGCTCTAGGAGCTTGATGTAGTCCATACAGTGCTTTTCAAACCTTGTATACTCTATCAGGAAAGTTTGGATCTTCAAATCCTGGTGGTTGACATACATACACCTCTTCTTTAATCTTCCTATAGAGAAATCACTTTTTATATCCATTTGATACACCACAAAATCTTTAAATGAAGCATAAGCTAAAAATAGTCTAATTGCTTTAATTCTTGCAACAGCGGCAAATACTTCATCATAGTCAATCCCTTCTTCTTGTGTCTACCCTTGAGCAACCAATCTTTCTTTATTTCTTATCACAATTCCCTTTTCATCCTTTTTATTCCCGAAAACCCATTTAGAGCCTATAGACTTTTTTCCATTTAGTAAATCCACTAGAGTCTAAACTTCTTGTAACTTGTATTGTAGAAGCTCTTCCTGAATAGCCTCTATCCAGCTTGGATCCTTTAATACATGAATTACCTTTTTGGTTTCTTCCTGTGATGAAAAGCAAGCAAACAAGCAGTTTTCAAGGTTTTTATGGTGTGTTCTTTGTTGAATAGTACTAACAAACCCATGTTCCTCCAAATTCTTTGAAATCTTTCTTGTTTTTGTAGCTGATTGTAAATCTCTAATCACTTGATTAAAAGGACAATCTTTATGAATTCTTGTAGTTGGAATAGGATTGACTTTGATTGTAGTATCCAAATTGTTCATGTCAGCCACTGCAACATCATCTTCATCATCTCTTAAGAAGTGAAATATGATATCATCTTCCAAAGCAGGCATATTTGGATCAAATGGAAGTTCAATGCTTGTTTTTCCACCAACAACATTAACCTCATTTGTGCCAGCAACATTAACAGTTGAACTAACAGTATTAACATTGTTAGTGCTGTTAACATTATCTTCCTTCTCATGATCTTTACATTCACTTTCTTTTCTTGGATCTTCATCAACCTTCTTTCCATCATCACTTGAAGGTTTAGATCCATCATCATGAGAACTCATTTGGATCTTAGAAAATGGTGATAGCAGCCATAATGGTACAAAATGTAATCCTTGACAGTTCTGTCTCCTTTCTAAGCTGACCTACATTATTATCACTATAATCACTTGCTTTTGTACCTGCAAAACCATTAGACTGTGTACCTTCAACAATTGGCTCATAATTCATTTGTTCGCTTGTTAGTGCATCAATATCGAAAATACCCAATCAGGTCCACTAACCTACAACAATTAGGTGTTCTTTTACCTAAACCTAATAATGCAAAGTTTTTTTTCCACTATCCTTGATTCTACTTATTGAATACACAAAAGACTTAACTATTTAAAGAGTATCCAACAAAGAAACCTTCATCAACCTACCATTAAAATTTGCCTAAGTGGATCATGGTATTGAGAATGGTAACAGGACACCCAAATGGTCTCATAAAACTTAAAGTTGGTGTTCTACCATGAAAAAGTTTATATGAGGTCTTGTTATGAGGCTTAACTACTAACTCCTCATAATTGTTGCACATAACAAACATATTAACTGCTTCTTCTGCCCAAAAAGTATTGGTAACTTAAATAGCTAGCATAGTCCTAGCAACCTCAATTAGTGTCTATATTCCTCCTTTCATCAACAACTCCATTTTGTTGAGGAGTTCTAGCTACACTAAATTGTCTCAAAATACCCTTCATCTCACAAAACTGATTCATTTCTTTGTTTTTGAACTCAGTTCCATTATCACATCTAATCACCTTAACCTTGTGATCTACTATATTTTCTATCCTAGTTATAAAGGACTTAAGAATGCCAATTAGTCCTCATCCTTAGTAGCTAGAAAGAAAACCCATGTAAACCTACTGTAATTATCCGTGACAACTAGACAATACAATTTCTTCATAAGGCTTTTTATAAATGTTGGACCAAATAAGTCCATATGTAACAAATGTAATGGAAGACTAATTTCGTTCTCTATTTTAGACTTACAAAAGGCTTTGTGCTGCTTTCCATTTTGACAAGCAACACAGGTTTTATCATTTTCAAAAGTTTGGAAGGTAAACCTCTTACAAGATTTCCCTTTACTAATTTATTCTTGGTTTTAAAATCAGGGCCAAGGTTATAGAGAGCTGGGTGGATTGGCCTAGACTATAACCTAAGATCCGTCGTCTAGTTTCGATATAAATAGCTATGTGCCGCGGTGTTTCGCTTTGTGTGCATTTGAGTGTTTCGCGGTTATTAGTGCTTTAGTTATTCATGTCAAATGAAATAGTGAGCTCAAAAAATTGAATATGACTGGGAAAGGATGCGAATATAAGTACGATGGCCAACGTAATTATAAGTGTATCACAATTCACTCATACTTAGTAATGTTGTTCACACAAATCGATGTTGACACCGTTGGGGTGGTGTTATGTGTAAATCAGTATAAATAGTAAGATATTCTATAATAATAATATATGATATAAATAAAGATTAATAAATATATATATATAATATAATATAATCTTAGTCTTTCCCACTTACCTAACGTGCCCATGTCTCCCTCGTACAGATAATGCCCGCCAAGATTTGAAGGACCTGAAGTATCGGCCGGGCCTGCTACGGAATCACTACCGGAGGGGAACAGGTGAAACGGGTTGGTAAGGTAGAAGGGGTAGAAACCTATTGGTAAGGGTAATGATAGAGTGTGTAATGAATTGAATGGTCAAGGAAATGACCAAGGTATGGGAGCTAATGGAGGTGTAGAGGGAGTCAATGTAAATGTAGATGGAGCCAATGAGGGAGCACCCGACTTCTCAACGATCATTGCCCAACAATTGCAGAACCTCTTACCCGCTATGTTGGCTCAGGTTAGTAACCGAGGAAATGTTGGAAATTAGAATGGTAATGTGGTTAATGAAACGTTCAGGAGAACGTTAGGAATGTGATAGTAAATGACATCCAGATAGGTTGTTCATATAAGGAGTTCTTAGCTTGTAACCCTAAGAAATATGATGGTAAGGGAGGTGCTGTAGTTCTCACTCGTTGTATTAAGAAAATAGAGTCTGTGCACAATATGAGTGGTAGTAGTACTTTACCCAAAAGTGAAATAACTGATAGGGGTTCATTTGTTGTAAGGCTTTTTAACGTGGTGGAACTTCAGATCCAGTACGCTAAGCCGAGAAGTTCTGTTATTATGTTCATGGAATGACTTTAAGTTTATGATGATACAAGAGTTTTGTCCTAGTCATGAGATACAAAAGTTGGAATCTGAGTTGTGGAATCACGCTATGGTCGGGGCTGGCCATGCTGCGTATACTGATAGGTTTCATAAGTTGGCTAGGTTAGTCCCGCATTTGGTAACCCCAGAGAGTAGGATGATTATGAGGTATGTGTATGGCCTTGCTTTACAAATCCGTAGGATGGTGGCAGCAACGGAGCCAAAGACTATGAAAAAGGTTGTGTAGATTTCTGGTGCACTGACCGATGAGGCTGTGAGAAATGGATCAATTAAGAAAGTTGAGAAAAGAGGAAATGTGGGGGAAACTAGCAAGGATAAGAATGGTAGGGATGATAATAAGAGGACTAGGACTGGGAATGCTTTTGCTACTACTGTAAACCCTATAGGAAGAGAGAATACGGGTACTTGGCCCAAGTGTACTATCTGCAACTCCTTTTATGCTCTCGGTGGGCTTTGTCGCACATGCTACAACTGTAACCGCCCGGGTCATTTGGTAAGGGATTGTAGAGGTGTGCCGAGGAATATGAATCATGTCAATGCTAGAAACCCAACTGTTAGGGCATGTTATGAGTGTAGTAGTACCGACCATGTCAGTCCAGCTTGCCCTAGGTGGAATAGAGCACAAGGACCAGGAGAAAATTGTCCAAATCAAGTTGCTGCTAATAACGAGGGTCAGGGTCATGGAAACCAAGGGAACCAGGCTAGGGGTAGGGCATTCATGTTGGGAGCAGAGGAAGCTCGCCAGGATCCAAACATTGTGACGGGTAACGTATACTTATGAATAATCAATATTGTCCACTAACAGATATTTGACTCGGTGCCGACTATAGTTTTGTTTCCACTACTTTTATACCTCTGATAGGCTTAGATCCCAGTGATTTAAGTTTCAAATATGAGATTGAGATAAGTAGCGGGCAGCTAGTAGAGATTGATAAGGTTACTAAGGGTTGCAAACTGGAAATCGAGGGTCATGTCTTTGACATCGACTTGATACCTTTTGGGCATGGGAGCTTTGATTGAGATTAAAAGCAATGGCACGGTGTGTCTAAATATAAAGCAAAAATAAGTTTGCCATGAGAAGGTAGTGAGGATACCACTACCAGATGGCAAGGTACTTAGAGTATTAGGAGAGAGACCGAAAGAGAAAGCGAGATTTTTGATAGGTGTTAAGAAACAAGAAGAGATTGTCGTGGTTAGAGATTTTCCTGAGGTATTTCTGGATGATCTAACTGGATTACCGCCTATTCAAGAAATTAAGTTTCGGATTGAGTTAATCCCTGGGGCAATGCTGGTAGCAAAGTCTCCTTATCGTTTGGCACCTTCTGAATTCGAGGAGTTGTCGGGACAACTCAAGGAACTCCAAGACAATGGTTTCATTTGACCAAGCTCATCGCCTAAGGGAGCGCCGATATTGTTCGTTAAGAAAAAGGATGGTTCTTTTAGGATGTGCATTGATTATAGAGAATTGAACAAGTTGACCGTAATAAGAAATTGTTATCCACTTCCTAGAATTGATGATCTATTTGACCAACTGTAAGGGTCGCAGTTTTTCTCGAATATAGATCTTAGGTCTGGATACCATAAACTGAGAGTGCATGATGATGACATTCTAAAGACTACGTTTAGAACTCGTTGTGGACATTTCAAGTTCACTGTAATGCCCTTTGGTCTGACTAATGCACCAGCGATATTTATGGATTTGATGAATAGAGTTTTTAGGCCTTATCTTGATAAGTTTGTGGTAGTGTTTATAGACGATATCGTAATCTACTCTAAGACTCAAGAGGAGCATGTAGAACACTTAAGTTTAGTCTTGGAAATGCTCAAAAAGGAGAAAATGTATGCTAAGTTTTCTAAGTGTGAATTCTGGCTAAGAGAAGTGCAGTCTTGGCATGTGATAAATGGTAATGGGATTCATGTAGACCCTAGTAAGATTGAAGCTGTTAAGAATTAGAAAGCCCCTAGAACTCCAACTGAGGTTCGTTCGTTCTTAAGATTGGCTGGGTATTACCGTAGGTTCATTGAGAACTTTTTAAGATAGCTAAGCCTCAGACCTATCTTTGACCTAAAAGAGATAAGACCTTTTGATTAGGTGAGGAACAGAATTGGCATTTTAGACCTTGAAGGATAAGTTGTGTAATGACCTATCTAGCACCGCCCATGATGGACCGAAAGGCTTTGTGGTATGTTGTGATACGTTCGGGATTGGACTAGGCTGCGTGTTAATGCAAAGAGGTAAAGTGATAGCCTATGCGTCTAGGCAGTTGAAAAAATTCATAGAAGAAATATACTACCCATGGGTTTAGAGTTGGGTGCAGTCGGTTGCACTAAGATCTGGAGAACAATAATTGTATGGACAAAAGAGTGTTCATCTATACGGATCATAAGAGTCTTTAGCATATCTTTAGTAAAAAAGGTGTCGTATATGAGTTTACAGAATTGCATAAAGGTTTGGATGAGATGATAGAATAGAGAAGTGATGGAACCATGAACTACCTAGATTGAATATGGGTACCTTTGAAGGGTGAGGTTAGAATCCTGATAATGGATCAAGCCTATAAGTCGAACTAATTTGTACACCCAGGAGCTGATAAGATGTATTATGATTTGAAAAAAAGTATTGGATCTGGCTTTGGAATGAAAAAGGATATAGCTGAGTATGTTAGTAAGTGTTTGACTTGTTTGAAGGTTAAGGCTGAGTATCAAAGGCCATCTGGCTTGCTCCAGCAACCTAAGATTCTCGTATGGAAATAGGAAGGGATAACTATAGATTTTGTGACTAAGTTGCCTAGTACTAGTAGTGAGCATGACACAATCTGGGTCATTGTGGACCGATTGACTAAGTCTGCTTATTTTCTACCTATGTGTAAGGATTATAAGATGGAAAGGATGGCTAGATTGTATTTGAATAAGATAGTTGCTAGACATGGTGTGCCGATCTCGATTATATCGAATCGTGATAGTCATTTTACATCAAGATTTTGACAGTCAATGTAAGAGGCATTAGGGACTCGATTAGACATGAGTCATCAAACTTATCACCCTCAGATCGATGGTCAGAGTGAGCGTACTATTCAGACTTTTCTTTGGAATACAAGCTTAATCATGCGTCATCGACTTCGGAGGAAGTTGGGATGTTCATCTTCCAGTTAGGTTGGGTTTTCGGTATAACAATAGTTACATTCTAGTGTGAGATGTGCTCCGATTGAGGCAATTGTATCATAGAAAGTGTTGTTCGCCGATTATGTGGGCTGAAGTGGAAGAAGGTCAGTTGATAGGACCTGAGTTAGTGCAAGAGACTACTGAGAAGATCTCGCAGATTAAGGATAGACTTAAGGTTGCGCGTGATTGTCAGAAAAGTTATGCTGATAAGAGGAGGAAGCCTCTGGAGTTTAGTGTAGGTGACTATATCTTGCTCAAAGTGTCGCCTTAGAAAGGTATAGTACGCTTTGGGAAGAAAGGGAAGTTAGCACCTAGGTTTGTTGGTCCGTTTGAGGTTGTTGAGAAGGTAGGCCCTGTGGCCTATCGGTTAGAATTGCCTGAGGATTTGAATGGTGTTCATGACACATTCCACGTGTCGAACCTTAAGAAGTGTTTGGCTGATCCAACACTTCAAGTGCCTTTGGATGAGATTCGAGTTGATGCTAAGTTAAATTTTATAGAAGATCCTGTGGAAATTTTGGAAAGAGAGTTTAAGAAGTTGAAGCGTAGTAGGATTGCCATCGTCAAGGTTCGGTGGAATTCGAAACGTGGCCCTGAATTCACGTAGGAACGTGAAGATCAGATGAAATTGAAGTACCCGGTTTGTTTAGTAATGTTAGTAGTTAAATTTCGGGGACGAAATTCTTTTAAGGGGGGTAGAATGTAACTTTTGCCCTTTTTGTGTTCTGAATATTTCATTAATAGTACTTTGACTGTTGTCAATTTATTCAGATTTTGTACCGTGTTAACGGTGGTGATTTTATGAGATATGTGATGATTTGAGGTTTATTGTGATTAATAATCCCTTTTGGAAGGTATTATTGTGTTATTCGTATTCCGGGTGGTTTCGACTCGTGAATTTTGAAAAATACCGAAAAACGAGTTCGACACGTCCGTTAATGTCCAAATGAGTTTTGAATGGTGTAAAGTGAAAAATATGTCGTGTAAATACTCTAGGTTTATGGAATTTTTTTTAAAGTGAATAAAAATGCTAATTAACTTTGGGGAAAATTTTACGGTTGAGTTTTACGAGTATTTAAGTGATTTCGACACGAAAAGAAAGGCCCGAGTCCCTTTGGATTCCATGGCCGGTCAAGATAAGTCAAGGAAGACAAGGTGGCTTAATTTTAGCTAACCTTGTCCCATTTGTACACTTATATGCTTTCCACTAGAAACATTATCCCATAATCCTTATCATTTCTTTTTAAAAAAACACACATATAAGTGTGTGTGTGTGTATCCGGCCGCCACTACACCACCACAAATCCACCATAAATTTTCCAACTTTGATCGAGAACGTGATATTCCGGGTTGATACGAGTGTTTGGGTATTCATTTAAACAACGTTTGGGTTGTCCGGTTCGTGTCGAAATATACATTTTTGAAGATTTTCTTGTAAGTCTTCAAATTTAAATTTCGTTTGTCCTTTTGGGTTTATTTTGATGCATAGATGTTAGTTGTACAAGTTGATCGTTGTGAAAATTTGATTTTTGGAAACGAAAACGAAGGAAAAAGGGTGAGGTTAGTTCGTGGTAACACTAAAAGAAAAAAGGTTCTTTTTATGTAGTTTTGATGATGTAGTCGAGATGGTTGAATAATATATGATGATAGAATACTTATTTTTGATAAGTAGCTTGTATGGCTTATTCGGGCTTATTTTTAAGCTATTTCTTGGCTTATTTGGGCTTATATGCCACGATATTTTCCCAAAATCACTAGGAAAGTGAACTTTGAATATTATTTTTGTGTTATGGCGTATGTTGTGGACTATTTTTGAGGCTTATGGTAGTAACCAAATGAGATACATAGCTTATTAGCTTATTTTCAAGCTTAATATACGCATTTTGGAGTTTATGGACTCACGACCCAATATGTCTATTTGAGCCGCAACTTAATGGGAGGGATTATTGTGGTCCCAGTTATATTTACATATAAGTATATACTTATGTATGTAAATGGACTTTGGTTTTGGACTTCTGGAATCGTATTTTGACTTATAAATTCTGAATAGGAGCCTTGTCGGGCTTTAAGGGCCTAAAAATAAGGATATTTATTCGTAAATAAGAGTTTTTGATGGACTTTTAAAAGTGGAATTTTGTTTAAAAATTCCGAAGTGATAATGATAAACCCCAATATTGTTGAGAAAACAATGTTTTTAGTAAAACGTAAAGAATGAGATTTGAAATTTTGTCGAAAAGTGTCGAAATTGAGAAAATTTTGAAAAATGAGGTTTGAAGCCTTGAAAACGTTGTAACTAAACTGTAACGGTCTGTCGAAATTTCGAAAAAAGTTTATACTTATAAATTTTCCTAAAAACATGATTTTTTGATTTTTAAATAATAAAATATTATTTAATTATTTTATTTATTTAATAAATTCACTAAAGGACAAAAAACATAATTTTTCTCGAAACTTTTCTAATGTGTTTATTATGAGTAAACGTTTCATTTTTAACCGTATAATGATTATTTTGAGGTGACTAAGGTTTACCGAATGGACTTGTCGAGATATATTTATACTTTATAATTATAAATATTATTTAGATTTACTTTATCTATTTTTTTCTAAATTTATGTATAAAATGGATGTATTATCATTTGCTCTGAGCCTTTTATCTTGGTTCTCTTATATGATCTGTTATTATGTTCTATCTGAACCCTGCTATGCTACCTTTGATATTTGAACCTTTGGCATTGAACCTTTGCTATGATCCCTTTGAAATGAACTTTGATATGACTTTGCTTTGAACCCTTCAGTTTGAGACCCAAGCCACTATTTGTTTCCTAGCCATGAAGGTAACATGGCCGTGTCATTGATGCACCTTTGGCATGACTCATGTGTGAGTGAGTGATTTCTCACGCCATCCCCCTTGTGATATCCTTTGCACCTTATATCGTATCCTTTGATTTTCTGTTATCTTTTGCGTTTGATTATATATATCTGTTCACTAGGCTTTGTAAGCTCAGCCGCATTTTCTTTTCCTGCGGCAGGTATGTTAGCTAGGAGCTAGGGTTTGCTTTCGGGATATGAGTGTTGAGTGTGGACTTACCCTAGAGATCTTAGTTTTGATATAAGATTTGTTACTTTTCGAGACCTTCATTATTTCGGTTATTTTGTTTGGATATGTCTGTCCTTTGAGAACTTATGTACCTTATGTCATGTTGACTTATTTTCCTTTGGTTATTTATTTGAGACTTCCGCTGTTTATGCTTGTGTTATGATTATGTATGCCTTTGATGTCACACCATATTTGTAATACTTCTACCCTTTTGGGTCGGGGCGTTACAGTTTTCGAGTATCATTTTCAGGTGAAGTGAAAGAAGAGTAGTTTGGTGATTGTTAGAAGACTTAGAAGTATCTCGTATGGAATTTCATTTGAAGTCTTGCTTGCTTATTGTTTTATTCTAGTTTTGGATGTTTTGGATTAAGTTTGGATTATGGTCCCCTGTACGGGTATATGAATAATTGTAAGATTGTGGATTTTTGTTGAGATTGGGACATCACTTGAGTTTTTTCAAGGTTGATGGTCTTCATAGCACTTGGAGTTTATGCAATGTAGTTTTCTCTATTTTGTATCTTGTGTTATGATTGATCATTATGTTGCATTCCTGAGTTTTCGCCATTTTTAGGGTGTGACACCGTCTCATCCTCATATCCCGACACTCATAAGCATGTGTGCCTATCTTGTCAAAAGCAAGTGAATTTCGTAATGAAACGTGTCTCATCCAATCATTTCCACTGTTCAACAAGTGAAGAAAACAAAGAAGATATTCAATCTTCAAAGTGTTGTTGAGTCATCACAATATCGTGTCTTTCATTTGTTCATTTCTGCTTTTGAGCAAGTGAAGAACACAAAGAATATATTCAATCTTCAAAGTGTTGTTATGTCATCACAATATTGTGTCTTTCATTTGTTCATTTTGGATTTTGAGCAAGTGAAGAACACAAAGAAGATATTCAACCTTCAAGTGTCGTTGAGTCATCACAATGTCGTGTCTTTCACTTTTCTTCTACCATTTTCACATTTTTACCTTTGTTCATCAACATTAACAAGCAACAAAACACCCAACAAACCTATAGTCAACACCTTCCCTTTTCATTCACGCTCATCCTTCTTTGTTTACGTTTACTCAACCGATCATCCTTATCATCAACATTTAGTTCGACCTAAAGTCTTATGATAATGTTTATCCTTAAACACCCCAAACATGAAAAGCA